>PVLC010001164.1:0-84682 GCA_004027655.1 Graphiurus murinus | reverse complement strand
TAGAATAACTTTTTTTTTGCAAAAAAGAATAAATTTTAGATTATGTAGGCTCTTTTCAACTGTCTATTATAAGCTTAAAATAAAAAATTCACATACTGAGTTTAATGCAAAAGGTGGAGTTTTCCTCTTTCAAATGCATTAAAATTTATTTGATATGCAGGTAGCAGTGTTCTGATTTTTGACTAGACATTTAGACTTAAGAGTTGAAGGTCAAGTGTGTTATTGGTCCTCTGCTGTTGTTGCTGCTTCTACTATTACCAGCATTACTACCATGATTACCACCTCCTTTAGAACTACTCTTCTTATTATTTCATGGTTTCCAACAACAGCATACCACCCACATTTAGAGCAATAAGAATAATTATATTGCCACAATTATCAATACATTATCATTTACTATTGAGGAGTCTTCACACTATCCTACATAATCCTAGACAAAACAAGTTTAGAAACCTGTTTCTTATTTCCTGAGAGCTTGAAATCCAGAGGAGATTTGTGATATAAAGTAATTTTCAGCATTGCAAAATAAGGCTATCCTGCCTTTCAGTTTTCTTAAATATTAATTTATCTTTCCTGATATATTACAACTAAACTTAAAATAGGTTTTTAGAATTGACAAGAGAATTAGATTTTTTATAAATTATTAATCTAATTCTTTCATTTACTTCTGAGGAAGCCGTGCTCCAGATAAGCTGAGTGCTTGTTTGATGTCACAAGATATTAAGAGCCACATTTGACTTAAACTCAGATATTCAATCTTGATATTATATCTGTCTTAGTTCTTGCAAGTCACTTACTTTAAGCTTTCTGTTCATAATTTAGAAATAGGATATAGACTCATAGCTCTGTTCCACAGCACCTTTAGTCCTTTAGTAATTTTACTGACTAAGATAGCTTTATTCAAAAGAATTTAGAAGAAATGGCTCCAACATTTTTCAGGCCCACTGGCACATTTTTACTCACTTTATCAGTGAAAATTGAATTCATCCCAACCCTGGAATAACTTAGAGAAAACGAACCACTCTGAAAAATAAGTGGGCTTTCTTTCATTTGGGTTTTCAAAGGCAATATCTAGCTCAAAGTAGGCAACTGTGGACCAGTGAGGAAGGGCTGAATCACCTACTTGCTTCGGGCACTAATTTTTCCATAGTCCAGAAACCACATCTAGCAAAAGAAAGAAGGGATTCAGGACCAATTCAGAGTTGTGATGCTCAAAACCGCTGAATATTTGTCCTGCATGTCCTCTGAGTAGTATATTCATGCTGTGTGAAACTTATTTTCTAAACCTTTAAGTTTTCTCTGGGCAATTTCCACACTTACTATGCATTAAAGACTACCAAGTTACATGTTTCGTAGAACAAGTATTGGATTTAAGTAGCTCCTTATTAATTCTATGATTTGGGGCAAGTTCTGTTAAGTCTAAGGTTCAGTTTCCCCAGCTATAGTATTAAAATGACAACATTTGTCTCTCAGAAATTTTAGTCAACCATAAAGAAGAACAAAGTTATGACATTTGCAGGAAAAAAAAAATGGATGGAACTAGAAATGCTAAATGAAATTGGACAGCCACTAAGGTGAAGGATCATATGTTTTCTCTCATATGTGGAAGTTAGAGAGAAATTGAGATACAAAAGGGACTCCAGCTAAAGGTAGAGAAACCGCAGTGGAGTAATAGCGGGGGTGTAAGGGAGGAAAAGGGGAAGGGAAACTTGATGAAAGAAATACTTCCATTGGCATTATATACTTATAAAAAATTATCAGTCAATTGATTTTCAACAAAGGAGCCAAAAACAAACACTGGAAAAATGATAGCCTCTTCAACAATTGGTGTTGGCAAAACTGGCTACCATATGCAGGACAATGGAAATAAACCTCAATTTGTCACCCTGTACAAGAATCAATTCCATGTGGATCAAAGATCTGGAAGTCAGGTCAGAGACCTTGCAGCTACTTGAAGAGAAGAAGTCCAACACTTCAACACATAGGCACAGGTAAAAACTTTCTCAACAAGACCCCAAAAGCACAAGCAGCTCAAAGGAAGACCAATACATGGGATTGTATTAAACTGAAGAGCTTCTGCGCAGCAAAAGAAACTATCAAGAATCTCAACAGAGAGCCTACAGGAGAAAATTTTTGCCAGTTACACTTCAGATAGAGGACTAATATCTAGGATATACAAAGAACTCAAGAAAATCACAGCTAAGAAAACAAATAAGCCAATCAAAAAATGGGAAAAGGATCTAAATAGACACTTCACAAAAGAAGAAATACAAATGGCCAATAAATGTATGAGGAAATGTTCCACATCATTGGCAATCAGGGAGATGCAAATCAGAACTACCCTGAGATTTCATCTACCCCCAATTACAATGGCAGTCATCAAACACACAAACAACAACAAATGCTAGTGAGGGTGTGGAGAAATGGGGACCCTAATACATTGTTGGGATTGCAGATTAGTGCGACCACTTTGGAAAACAGTATGGAAGATCATCAGACATATGGGAATAAACTTACTGTATGATACAGCAATATCACTTCTGGATATCTACTCAAAGAATGGAAACCAAACTATTAGACCAATGCATGCGTATCTATGTGTATAGCCACACAATTCACAATTGCCAAACCGTGGAGCCAGCCAAGATGTCCATCAACAGATGAATGGATTACAAAACTATGGGATATGTCCACAATGGAATTTTACTCAGCCATAAAGAAGAACAACATCATGTCATTTGCAGGGGAATGGATGAAACTGGAAAACATTATGCTAAGTGATATTAGTCAGTCACAAAAGGTAAAAAAAATTGTATGCTCTAATATGTGGAAGCTAGGGAGAAAATGGGTCATAAGAGGGACTCTAGACAAAGAAGGAGAAACCTTAGATGAGCAAAGAAGGTGACTTAACTGAAGGTGATGTGGGAAGGGGAGGGAAACACCCTAATATACATGATGTACTTTCATAAACATATAAAATTCAATCACTAAACTGAACATGAGAAGTAGAAAGGGGGGAGAGAATGGGAGGATTGGGGAAGGGTTAAAAGAGAGATGTGTGTATTTATGCCTCTACCAGCTTGTACCTAATAAAGATGTATGATTACAATCACCAATAAAAAAGAAAATAAAACAGCAACAAAAAATTATCAGTGCCAACTTCAATATCATATACAGGAAAGGGGAGGGTTTGGGGTGGGATCTGTAGGGAAACTTACCAAGTGCTATATGCATGTATGTCCCTATCACTCTAAACTTGATCATGATTTGTGATCACAATGTACAAGTAAAAGTATATTTAAAAAAGAGATTGAATGAGAGAAAAATGTGGAATAACCTAGCCAGACACAGTTTTGCTAATGAACTGTATTGCATCCCTGATTAAGAATGATTACTTCATTTTTCAGTTCTTAAAAAGAAGAATTTCAAAAATCTTAATTTGAGTTTGCATATTTCTAATATTTGATCTTTCCAAAAATAGGCTTTCGCCCAAACCTCCTTTCATAACTTCATTAGTCTTTCACATCTTTATTTAAAGTTCCATCTGGAATACTTCTTATGACAGTTTTCATGAATTAAGCATGCAACTCTGAGAATGAAAGCTATAACACCAACTCATTAAGTGATTGAATAAATACAATACTGATGAGATCACTTTCATATATGATCCTTTTACTGATTCATTCTTTGCTTTTCTGCAGCTATTTGTTTCACTGATGTTTTAGGACCAGAGGAATGACTGACCACAAGCTTCCAGATAGAAAGAGGGATTGAGGCTCAGTATGACTGACCTTGTGTAACTTCATTATTTCTTGAGTTCTTAGTCCTTATAAACTCAACTGATTAAGATTATTTTCTATAATAATCATTATAGATCAGTATCAATAACAAGAATAATATTTGGGTATTTGAAGGCTGCCGGCCTGTGTAGTATTCTAAAAGTGAATTAACAGATGTATTTCATAAAAAATAAATGGATCAGGGTTGTGTGTCCTCTGACAGAAATATTCTACATACCCAACGTTTGTCTGCCAAAGTTTTCCTATTTACTATGTATTTAATCATACCCTTTTGTATATTATAAACATACTTTTCTTCTTTTGGATACATTTTTATATTCTACAGCTTTGACTTGTCAAACTGGATTTTAATTATTGTAGCTTTGAAGGCATCACATACTTATCTAGGTTCATATGAAATAATTCATATGATGTTTATATATTTATTTATTTATTTTTATTTTTTGCCCCCATCCATCTCCCGATGTTTATATTTTTAATATGCTGGAAAAGAAAAGAAATGGCTTGTGAAATAGAGGGTTTTTTTGTTCTATTTCAGAAAAATATATGACATGGATATTGCTAGGAATCACATTGAATATGTACTCACTGTGGGTATTACAGACATTTTACAATATTAATTCTTCCAGTGCATGAACACAGGATATCTTTTCATTTATTTGTGTTCTTTTACTTCTTTAGTCATTGTTTAGTAGTTTTTAGTATTCAAGTCTTTCTCTGGTTAAGTTTATTCCTAAGTATTTTATTCTATTTGATGCTGTTACAAATAGAATATTTTCTTAATTTTCTCCCTACATAAATTGTTATTAGTATGACAATACACTGCTATTTATATGTTGATTTTATATTCTCTAGCACTACTGAATTAGTTTATGAATTCTAACTTTCTAAAAATTCTATTGGTGCATTATAATATATATCATAGTAGGATTTACTATGATATATTCATACATGCATATAGCATAAACTGGTCTATTTAATTACCCCATACTTCAATTTCCCTCTTCTTTTCCCTCCCTTATTCATCATCTTCTAATCTACTGGTCTTCTATACTTTTTCCTTTTGGTATAAGAAATTGAACTCAGGGGCATTATATCTCTGAGGTATACCCTACCCCCTTTTTATTTTGAAACTTTATCTTTTTTAGAATCCCACTATGTTGCTGAGGCTGGCCTTGAACCTGTGATCCTCCTGTCTCAGCTTCCCAAATACTGGGATTACAGGTGTATGCCACTGCTCCTGCTTGGTGTCCTACTTTCATTAGGTCCTTTTTCTTTCCTTTTCTTTTTATCTCTAGCTTATACATATGAGAAAAAACATATTATCCTTGGCTTTCTATATTGTGAATTCACAATACCCAAAAAATCAGTCCTTAAATTCATTTGGAATAACAAAATACCCAGAATAGCCAAGGTAGTTCTCAGCAACAAGAACCATGCAGGAAGCATCAGGATACCTGGCTTCAAACTATACTATAAATTTACAGTGATAAAAGCAGAATAGTAATGGCAAAAAAACAGACACATTGACCAGTGGAACAGAATAGAAGCCTCAGAAACAAATCTGCACACTTACAGCCATTTGGCTTTTGACAAAGGGGCCAAAACATAAACTGAAAAAAGATAGCCTCTTCAACAAATGATATTAGCAAAACTGGCTAAACATATGCAGAAAAAATGGAATAAACCTCACTTTCTTACCCTGCACAAGAGCAATACAAGATGGATCAAAGACCTGGAAATTAGACCAGAGACCTTGCAGCTACTTAAAGAGGGCATAAATCCAACACTTCAACACATAGGCACAAGTAAAAATTTTCTCAACAAAATCCCAAAGGTGAAGATATGGGGAAAAAGGAGCCCTTATTATACTATTAGTGGGATTGTAAATAGTATAACTACTATGGAGTTCAATATGGAGGTTCCTCAAAAGACTAGGATTGAAACCACCACCACCACTCCTAGTTATGTGGTTTGCTATTTTTAATAGTGCCTTATATAGAATAGCCCATCATCCCTATATTCTTTTTCTTTTTCATTTTTCTTCTTTTTAAATATAAGTTAAATTCAGAGTATTAGGGACATATATGCGCACAGCACAGATGAGTTTCCTTCTCAGCTGCTACCCAACCCAACTCCTGCTCCTTCCCCATACATGGTGTTGATAATTTTGTATATATGCATAACATCAATGGAAGTATTTCCTTCTTCAATTCTTCCTCTCCCGTTTACCTCCTTCTTCTAGACCCCTTCTGTCACTCCACTGGGGTTTCTTTTCCTTTAACTGGAGTTTCTTTTTTATACCAATTTCTCCCTAGCTTCCGCATATGAGAGAAAATACATGACACTTCCATTTCTGAAACTGGCTCATCTCCTAGCAAAATGTTCTCTAGACCTATTAATTTTCCTACAAATGATATAATTTTTTTCTTTTTTATAGCTGTGTAGAATTCCATTGTGTGTATAAAATATTTTCTCTATTATTTGTCTTCTGTGTTGAAGAATTTGATGCATCACTTAAAAAGTTATTATAGAACTGCTATGTCTTTCTTAGTTTCCACTTAAACTTTCCATTTTCACAATATTATCAAACATTTTGCCTTACAGAATGTGAAATGATGCCAGCAAGCATTTTTAAGGTTGTCCCACTGATTTTTTTTCATAAAGAGAAAAGGTCTTTTGGGGTGGCTTTGCAAGAAAAGCATTAGACCCATGTTAAAGACCAAGAAAAGCACAGAAGTATGTGAGCATAATTGGTTAGTTTCTCTCTTCCTACAGCATCACCAACACAAATGGTACTTGTGACTTCTGACAGCAGCAGTTGCAGTTAGGTTTTTTTAGCTTACTTTAGTTTTTGAGTTGAGTAAAAATTAATTAACAACAAGGTTGTATGTCATTATGTGATAGGGTACATTTCAAAAAATAAATATTCATTTATAAGAAACAGAAACAGATCACAACTAGGTGCATGTGTACATTCTTGTAAACCCAGTACTTGGGAGGCTGCGACTGGAGGATTGAGGTTCATAGCCAGCCTCAGCAACTTAGTGAGGTCCTCTGCAACTTAGACTCCGTTTCAAAAATAAAATGATAAAATAAAGTAAAATAAATAATAAAATAAAAAAATAAATAGGACTAGGGGTGAAACACACACAAGAGAGAGAGAGAGAGAGAGAGAGAGAGAGAGAGAGAGAGAGAGAGAGAGAGAGAAAGAGAGAGAGAGAGAGAGAGAGAGAGAAGAGAGAGAGAGATTGGGAGAGAGACATAAACAGACAAATAGATCACAGTAGAGGTACCAGACTGTCTTTAACTGTAAAACAATTAAATGCAAGAAAGATGTGATTAACCAAGTCTCACATGGTATAGGACTTGGTGACAGATCAAGGAGAGAAATTGTAAAGATGCCTCCTTCTGAAGAATATTGTGACAAAAAATGGCTAACACGAAAGGTGTGATTTTGTAGAAGTTACATAGTGGTGAACTCATGCTGTTAATAAGAAGAGTAAATAATTTTTTCCATGATAGTTGTGGGTTCATAGTTGCATCAGAGAAGGATGGCAAAGGATCAACTAACTGTTAACAAATATTCAGCATAGTTTTGGTCTTGGTGAGGGAGAATATTAGTATCTGAGAAAAGTTGGTTGAAATAAATGCAAAAAGCCCCTCTATAGAATGATGGGTGATGCTCAATGCAAATATCTGAGAACAAAGCAAATGCTAAAGGTCCATAAGATGAGAGACTCTGAAGCCACTACTACGTAGAGAATTGGTAGTTTTGCTAGTTTTGCTTATCATTTGTCCCCATCTCCATAGTGCTGCCTAGGGAAGGAAGGCCCTTGTCAGTCATGACAATACACAAAATACCTGTGTCCTAATCAAGGTTTATAGGAAACCAGAATTTTTCTGATACTGCCAGTCTTCAATAGCCACTTGTGCCTAAGAGACACAGTCCCAAGGTCATCTTCCACTTCATTCTTTGTTGTTTTTGGTAAAACCTGTGTATTTGTTTTCCAGGTTTGCCATCAGGACTTTGGGAAAAAGAAACCATAATATAAAGTTGGGACTGTGTAAACTAAAACTAATTATTAGATTAATTCTTGCTACATATTTTTACTTGTATCTGAAAAAATGAGAAATATCTTTAAATTATTACTGCAGTCAGTACAAGGGAATTAAAATGTTGCATTAAGAAAAACGACCCAAAGCAAATGAAAAAATCATGATTTGAAATATGGAAGCAGAGTTTGGACAGGTATTTATTGTTCATGTGTTTTGTTTTGCTCGTGTCCACCTGTCTTTTTTACTATCAGGAATAATTTTGCTTCCCTCATTCAAAAGAATGTGCATGCTAAGTTGTGTTAAGACAGTAAGCAGGGAAGACTCAGTCCTTATCTCACAGAGTAGACAGCTCAACAGTGAGCTGCCTAATTCAACAAACAGGACCTGGAGATCAGTGTGTTAAGTGAGATTAGTCAGTCACATGAAGTGAAGGGTCATATGTTTTCTCTCACATGAAAAAACTAGAGAGTAATCGGGATACCAGAGGGACTCCAGATAATGAAGGAGAAACTGCAGTGGAGACAGGAAGGTGGTCTAGGGGAAGGGAGGATCAATGAAGTGTTCACTTGCATGGACATTATATACATATGTGAGAATAATAATTGCAGTCTCAATATCCTGTGTGGGGAATTGGAGGAGAGAGGAGGGAGCCGGAGGAAAGCACACCAAGTTGCTGTGTGCATGTATGTCACTATCATTAATGAACTGCATTGTGATGTGATGCAATAAGGCACCAACAAAAGTATAGAAAAATAAAGTATGACAAACAATAGGACAGTGAAAGCAGAGAGGACCAGGAAACACTTGGCAGAGGTACCCAACCCAGTCTAGAGTGTTCCCTGTGCAAGAGACATTTAAGGTAAGAGTGAAAAAAGAAATAGATATTGGCCAATTACTTATAATACTCATTGAAGTCCAAGTAAAATTGTTTATTATTTAAGTTCCTGAAAAGTTTAATTTCTTAATAAGTTTGATGGTTTTTCATTTTGATGATGATTATCTCATTAATTTTTTTAAGAAGAAGTACCTTGATTTGGTGTTACCACACAGCAGGTAGCCAAGTTGCTATTCACTGAGAGAAAAACTTCCTTCTAATGATTTTCTCTTTTTACTTCAAAATGTATTAGGTTATATTTTATGTTTCATAAATTCACCATTTTAAAGTATAAAACTTAGTGTTTTTAATATATTTGTAAAGTCATCCAATCATTACCACTAATTTCAGAGCGCCGATATCATTCCAAAGAGATTCTAGGATTCTACATCCCCTTAGCAGTCAGTCATTTCACCTTTCCGCCCTAGCTCTTAGCAGTCACTAATTATAGTAACTGCTATGATTTCTCCTATTCTAGCTATTTCATAAGTGAATTCCTGTAATACATGGTCTTTTGTGACTGACCTTTCTCACTGAGCATAATAGTTTCAAAGTTTTTCCATGGAATAGCATGTATCAGTACTTTCTTCCTTTTATGGCCAAATAATATTCCATTGTGTAGAAATACCACATTTTATTTATTCATCAATATATGTATTTACCACATTTTGTTTCCTCATCAATATATGTATTTTTGAGTTGTTTCCACTTTTTAGCCATTAGAAATAATACTCCTATGAACACATATATAGATTTTTGTACAGAGAGCCTTTGTTTCTTTTGGATATATAACTAGGAGTGCAGTGCTAGGTCATCTGTTTACTCTGTGACCCATTTGAGATACTGCCAGACTGTTTTCAAAAGCTACTATCTCATTTTATAGTCCCATCAGCGATGCTTTGCTTTCTTTTTACAGACCCCAGAGGAACTAGAGGATGTTTCTGACCTTGAAGAAGATCATGAGGTCCGAAGCCACACCAGCGTTCAGACTGAAGGGAAAACTGACCGGGTATGTCATCTCCCTAGAGGGAAATCTGTGCATTGTGCCCTGAGGACCGTGCCCTCTCCTTATCAGTCCAGGCAGCCTCTCATGGGTGGAAATCTTGGGTCTAGATCAGGTTTTGCTGAGCATGGGGAGAAAAGCCTTAGAATGCAGGAGTGTCAGCATAAGGGAATTATTTCTTCTACCTTGAGAACTCACAGTGAAGCCATTTTGGGTCAGATAGTCAATCACTCCATGCTGTTTTTGATCTTTATAGGAGTCGTGTGGATATAAAAGTGAAATATGTACATATTTGTTTAGGGAGAAAAGAGAAACAAAGAGGTCATAAATACACTGTGAAAATTCTAGGGGAAAAAGCCCTATGAGTCATTGTTTCCCACTTTTCTGTCTGCAATGCCCTCTTGTTCCCCCCACCCACATACACATAATTCCCAAGATGTTAAACTCAATATTTGAATGATTCTTAAGTGTTCTACTTCTCTTTCTTCATACCCAATCAATGGGAATCTGTGAAAGTTTGGCATATAGCCACTGATAGCTTCTAACTGCAGAGGAGGCCACATAACTTGTAGCCAAATCTAGGTAGTAGAGCATAGCAGCTGAGACTGCCTGGGAATGCAACTGAAATCAGCCACTTCCTGCTGTGTTTCTTGGGAAAGTCAAGTAGCCTCTTTACATTATTTGTAAAGTGAGGACATGAGGGTTACATTGGGAATTAACTGAATTCACTCACAGAGTGCTAGCATAGTGCCTATTTCATAGTAAGTTATTGATCATTATTTGCTGTTAGTAGTAGTGGTAGCAATACTATGATCATCATAAATTACTTTGTTGCTATTATTATTAAATTCAGTGGCATAAAATTTAGAGTGGGAAGCAAATTCCTAATGTTTCTGTGCCCTGGTCCCTCATGGGCTTGTCCAGTGTGGGCACATTTTTATTTGCAACACTGTGCTTTTGTAGCCTTATTGTTACACAGTCTCCTCAGAAGCAATTCAAGCAGGGACCTATTTGGCAAATCTGGGGTCTGGAAGGCATGTGAGTGCACATCTCTTTAAATAAGACTACTGATGTTCCCTGAAATACTTTGATATACTGTTGTATTCTATGGTTTGTCAGAATTCATTTGAAATAAATTTTATACTTTACCACATTTTACTTATAATCCTTTGGATTTCTATTTACTAAGAATGGGAAATAAGGTAAATGAATTGAAAAATATCAAATTTAAATCTGATACGCAGCAGTGAGTTTGCTACTTTTCTTTTTGATTTCTTTATGTGAATTCCACAATGTTTCATGTGAAAAATATCTTTTTCTGTTTTGTTTCTATTCATCTACTGTAACATATGAAATTAATATTAAAAACTATCTTATTAGGGCCTAATGATATTGTTTTAATTAACACTAACACTTAACTTTTATAAAGAATTTGTTTTTACAGTTTACCAAGTGTTTTCTCATTTATTATAAAATACAGAAAATATGATGAGATATAGTATAGAAAAGTTTACTTTTAGAATTTTCCATGTTTTCAGATATTGAGATCTCCTAGAACTAGTATCCATAAGTAAAATCACCTGTTTTCTTAGAAATGTTGTTTTTTTCCAGTTTTGGTGAAAGGAATATCTCATGTTTATCTTCACTTGAGTGTAATGTCCTATAAAGTGATACCTTTGGTACTCTTCCAGGTAGGTTGTATTTGGTAATATCTTGGGCAGTGCCACTGTCTTGAGTTTCCGTTTCTTGCTGATCAGTTGGGTTGTGAGTCCTCTATAAGCCAGGTCTGGTTAGGAGCTGTCTGGGTCACACAGCATCTGAATTTACTTTCCTTTAAATCTAGCTGATACTATTGGAAAAGATAAAACCAACAAGTGGCAATGGGATTGGAAACAGGTTTGCTCATATATTCAGTGAATGAGTGGTGCTGAGCAGCTGGAGCTGTAGAGTAGGTATCAAGACTTAAAAAGCAATTGATAGGACATTTCATTAAAATAAAGGCACTTTTTAGAATGTTGGGATTAGGATAAATATGCGCATGTTCTCATTCTTACTCATCACAGCTAGACAATATGGTCTTAGTTAAGATCCTTGAAGTTTAGAAAGCTCAACTATAAGCAGTAATGCTAAATTTCTTGAATGAATGTATTTAATCATAGTTACTTTGGTTTCAATGTCTAAATAATATCTCTTACTATATATGTGTTTATGATTTGTACTATTGATGGGGAAATATTTTTGGACTGAAGGGGTTATTGTCAATGTGTGATTTGTCTTTTATTTTATAGAATCATCTTATGTGATATATCAATATTTGTAAGTGATATTTAGCTAATTCTAATAACTATATTTGATAACTATTAAATGTTTGCATTGGAAAAATGAAAATTTTCCTACCTTCTCATAGTATCTTCAAATAAGATAATCTTTTATAAACCTAATATGTAAAATGGTTCAATTTTTCTTATCACTATTTTTATTTATGTTTTTCTTCTTGGTCTGGATTGCCAGCCAGCTACATTACCCACTGCCCATTGTATATTACAAAGTTGATGTCCATGGTTCTGGGTTTTATGAATCTTTCTTTGAAACCACTGCTTCTATACTTGTAGAAATCACCTTGCAACTACTCTGCAGTCTGAATTTTTGTTCCACTGTACACAATTTCCTAACAATCGAGTTCATTTGGAATCCCTCTAGGTGATAGATAAACTCACATGGTCTAGGGCCAAGATAGATCCCTATCAGATCTACTAGAAGAAAAATTATATTCAATGTGGCTACCCTCTTGTCTTTTAAATAGCTTTTGTATAAATTCCAAATGACTCAGATTTTATTGACTTCTTGCATTGGAATTTCCCTGTAACTACCACATGGAATCATTTGGAAAAGTGTTTGGTTAATATAATTTATACATCTCGCCGTCAGTACCTTGCATGGGGCATTAACACCCTTGACCAGTATTCTCTTTCTCTGGGGTGGATAATTCTGAAATGTGTTTCCACAGGCCCCCAAAGGGTGGAATCAAACTTAAATTTCTACAATAGTGACTTGCTTGATAATATATCTTTTAACACTCTTCTTTCCTGATTTCATTTTTCCTAGGCTCTCCATTACGTTCTCTAACATCTACTCCCCATAACAAACTATTTTCTATTATCAGGCTCTGCTCTTTTAGGAAAAACAAGAGAAGATAATAACTTCACATACACTGTACTTAAATATCCCATTAAATTTGGTATGTTGATATTATCATCCTAGTTTCACCAAAAAAATTATAGAGACTAAGATTTATATATCTTGTCTAGTAAGTTAAGTATGCTGGGACAATCAGACCTTTGGATTTTAGATGTCAGTTCACTTAGGACATAGAGTTAATAAGTCCTTTACTGAGAGTACACACACACACACACACACACACACACACACACACACACACACACACACACAGAGACTACTACCACCACCACAAACTTAATGCATAATTAATGGAATGAAAAAGAGAACAACAAAGGATACCATGGCTGTCTTAGAAGGGGAAGATATAAATATATTCTTTTGTTTTAAAGAGTAGTTTTTATATAGTCTGTACAATTTAATTCCAATAACATTCTTTTAGTTTGTATCTATCTTATGGGCTCTTTGCAACAGATTCTACTCTCAAATCTGGATATGAATGACTAAGAAGAGTAACTCAAATCTGTCCTCAACCCAAATCATCTGACCAGAACTAAGATCCTGTTTCAATAGGTTTTATAATCTCTACTAGTCATCTTCTAACCCTAACTGTTCCATATCCCCTATAATGATATAATGATGTCATGTCAGTCTCATATCCGCCTGAGACTTTAAGTTTGCATTCCATTTAGAATTGCTGCAATTTTTGTTCATTGAAATGCATATATCTATCTTTCAATACATTTCACAAGCATAACCACTTTGAGGAGATACCATGAGATTTCGAAGTGGATTTGCTGAGAGTTATTTCAATGCTTATGCCATGATTAGTTTGGAATTCCTGGTCACTGCACAAGACAGATGTCTAGATTTCTTTCTA
The DNA here is from genome assembly GCA_004027655.1 of Graphiurus murinus. Lineage (NCBI taxonomy): Eukaryota > Metazoa > Chordata > Mammalia > Rodentia > Gliridae > Graphiurus > Graphiurus murinus. The sequence goes on along the minus strand of PVLC010001164.1, from coordinate 70,889 downwards.
TTTGCTGCTTCAGTAAGGAGTAAATGCCTTTTTGGGTCTTGAATTATGCATACTGTGCTGTATTGAACATACGCTAGAACCAATTTCAGATACTTTAGTAATAGAATGACAGTTATTTATTATCATTTTATTTTCTGCATTTCACTCCTAGTAGCTTTGTTTCAATATCATCTGTTATTGCTGTCATCAGTGGTGAATGCCACTGGATACTATAAAAGTCTGTAACAAACAATGATTTATAATCTATGATCAATGAGAGAAAAAATATTAAAAGATCAATAGTATATGCATTATGAAGGGATATTGAAGTCAGCATTCTCAGTGCTGTGACTCAAAATACCTAACAACCACAACTTAGAGGAAAGAAAATTTACTTGCTCACTGTTCTGGAGATTTCAAAGGGTGCAGCCCTTCTTAGGTCTGGTTAGGTCTGTGGAGCTCAGCGCATTGCAGCAGGAAGCAGAGAGAGCATGAGAGGAAGAATTTTGCTCTCACATCATGGAGGCTGGAAGTAGAAAGAGAAAGGGGGAAGGAAGGAGGTATATATCTCTATATATAGTCCCTAAGACCACACACTCAGGGAGCCCTCCCTAACAAGGCATGGCTGCCTTATCTATCACATGAGGTTTGGGGGATTTTCTCAATCCAAACCATAACAAGTAACAATGAAACAAGTACTGGATTTTCTAAATCCAAACTATAACAAATAGCAATAGAAATTAGTGATTATCTTAATTATTATACATGAATACTCACTGGTCCAGTGAGTATTCATGGCTATATCCATTGACTACACATTCCACAGTGACTCAGGACTTTGAAGGTAGAATAGGTATGTAGAACATGCTTTGTTGAGTTCACTGTTTATTTTGTTCATGCTTTCAGCAAGGGTAAAATAGATACCTTTCATCTTAAAAGCTCAAATTTGAAAGAGGCATGGTAATAAACTTCTGTTAATCAAATTCCTAAACTTACTGATACCAAGGTATTTTACAAGTCCTGAAAGCTTCTTTGAAGATTATATACCAACTACTTGCTAAGTCATATTTCTCTTTAAACAGAACTGTTCCACTTATCATTTGATACATTATACTTTACAGGCAATCTCCACATTGGTATCTTATTTAACAAAAGCCCTCGAGTTTGTTTTTTAAATTTTTCCATTGATTTTGCTAATTAGAGAGTTAGGGTCAAATAATTTAAGTAGTTTATGAAAGTCACAGTAACTGACCAATTCTCAGATCTTCTGGCTCAAACTACACTATATCCCCAGTACACACAATTAAAAACATAGGTAGATTCTCATAATTCCCCAAGGTCTTTTTGCCCTACTATTCTTACAGTCTATACTATAGAGTTGATATTATAATTATATACTAGGAACATGATTTCTGAAACTCAAAAACATAAATCTTAAAATCAAGTCTGTTTAAACTTTGCAAATTTCTAAATGTCCCAACTATAGTCTTCCCTCAGTAACAAAATTTGTCATTTACTCTTTGGAAACTACCTAGTGATGCCTAGACCCTGACAGTCTCCATTGATGGATCATGTCACCTTGATGCAGTAAAGTATTAGGAAAGTAGAGTTACAGAACAGGGGATGTTGTAGGGTAAGAATCTGTATCTGCTATCATGGAGTCAAAAAGAGGCATTTTCTCCTAGTTCAGTCTCTGTGATGTTTCAATAACAAGAGAATCCACATTTCTAAAAGCTTCTCCTGGGTTATTTTCTGCAACAGGGACAAAAGTAGCAATAAAAATTAATGAAACTGTTTATGTCCTAGCAGTGGGACAGCTGAGAGAATGCCCCTCTACTTGGGGGACAACTCTTAATAAAATGGACTGAAAGACAGTTTGGCGAGTGGAATGAGTGAGCAAGTGACTCTCTTTTCCTAGCACTGCTGTTTAAGTAGAAGTCAGGAACATGGAATTTGGAGTCACATAAATGTATATTCAAATCTTAGTTGTACTACTACTCCTATGACCTTGAGAAAGTTACATTTTTTATTCAATCTTTTCATTTGTAAATTGTGACAAGAATGTCTATTTTATAGGGATTTTTTGAAGATTGAAGTAGATACATGAAAAAATATTTCCATGCCCAGCACATAGGAAATTTTCAAAAACTTTGATTTTATAAAATGAATTACATGAAAACAGTACAAAGTTGTATATTCTAGTTTTGAACAGTCACTCTCTGATTTATGATGGTTCAACTTATGATATCTTGATTTTGTGCTGGAGTGAAAGTAATATGCATTCAGCAGAAATCATACTTTAAGTTTTGAATGTTAATCTTATCCCAGACTAGTAACAAGGTCTACAATACTTTCCTGTGATTCTGGGCAGCAACAGCGAAACATAGTAGCTCCTAGTCAGCCATGTGATCATGAGGGCAAACAACCATTCATCTACAATGTACTATGTTGCCAGGCAAAGAGCTTACTAAGTTAGGTGTATTGCCTTTTAAAATTATGGTATTTCCAACTTATGTTGAGTTTATCAGATCATAATTGCATCATAAGACAAGGTGCATTTGTACCTTGACTTCCTTTTGAGCAGGTTAGGGAGCTTTGAAAATACCAATCTCATGATCTTCTGCAATATGGCCATAGTAGTTCTTCCCCCTTCATGATTTCACTTCCCAGAGCTTTGGTTATCCACAGTCAACTACTGTATAAAAGTTTTAAATAGAAAATTCCATAAATAATTAATAAATTTTAAGTTTTGAAGGCTTGTTATTCTGAGTAGCACAATGAAATCTCATGCCACCCCACTCCATCCCACCTGGGTGGTGAATCATTCTTTTGTTCAGCCTAGCCAGGCTATACACACTACCCACTCTAGTCCCTTAGTAGTCATTTTGGTTGTCAGATTGATTGCAATGGTATCAGTATCATAGTGTTTGTGTTCAAGTAGCCCTTATTTTCTTAATAATGGCCCAATGCAAATTTATTGATGCTGGCAATTTTATTACACTATATTGCTACAATGATTATATTTTATTATTCATTAGTAGCTAGATCATAATAATTAGCTTAATATATAAATAAAATTTTATAATTATGTATGCATAGGAAGAACATATATATAGGAATCAATAGTTTCTGGCATCCATTGGGGGTTTTAGCATATATATCCCTCAGGTAAGGGAGTAATAATATACTTGGTTTCATGGTATCAAATCCCTCTGACTGGATACTCTGCTATCAAAAGTCATCTGACATTGTTTTTTTTTTTCCTTAAGAAGGTAACTGCTCTAAGAATCTATAAGGAAGATGGCACTAATATGATTCTTAATGATCCCAGCATATTAATGTATTCATATACATAATGTAGAGCTGAAGAAATGATAGAGGAATAAAACAAAAAATTGACCCAATAGTTGTCAAGTTCTTACTTTCTTCCTCATTTATTGAATGTCTGACCCTGTGTTGGGACTTTTTCTCTTTTGTAGAAATTTGGTAACTTGGTGATCAATGGTACATTTTGGGCTCAAATTCTTATTTTTATGATATATTCTGGTTAAAAGTAAGAAAAAAAATCTTACCTCAATATTCATGGGTATGTTTGAGAGAGTTTTGCAAGTAGTCATATAAAAAAATCACCTCCTTTTCCTCTATCACTGTCCAGGAAGTTCATGTTCTATAGTGATTCTTCCCTTAGCCTTCATAGCTTGAAAGGCATTAACGTCTAAAAACAGGATCAAATGTTTTCTTCTGTTTCATACAATTTAAACTTTGATCATAGTATCCTGTAGATGAGGTGTGAAAAGGGGCACTCATTTAATAGTACTTAATTGGGCCAGATTTTTAGTTGAAGGTATTTGAAACTGTTGGTCTCCAATTGCTGGAATTAAGTTTAACAAATAGTATCTTAATAACAAAACACTTAAAAATTGCAAGTTCAACTCTAGTCATTTCATATTTCAGCATGTGAAAATTATACTTCCTTTTTTATTTTTATTGTATGTATAGTACTTGATACCCAGAGATATTTTACCTCTGAGATATTAACTAAAGCCCTATTTTTAATTTTAAAATTTGAAACAGAGTCTCACTAAGTCGCTGAGGGTCTTGCTAAGTTGTTGATATTGTCCTTGAACCTGTATTCCATGTGTCTCAGCTTCTCAAGTACTGAGATTACAGAGGCGCTCCACCATGCCTAGCTCATGCTGCCTTTTTAAAAATGTATTATGTACTGGTGACCTTAACTCACAGAAACTGTAATAGGTAGTCTCTCTTTGATGACTAAGATTTATCATATATTAATATTCAGGCACTAAAAGCCTATAGTTTGTAAACCTTCTCTGCCTTAAAATTATTTTTGAGGCCATTGCATATATTTATATTCCAAAAATAGAAGTAAATTAGGACAGAAATAAGAACAGTTGCCTAGGTTACTGGACCCAACCTCAAAATGTCAACAGTAGCAAATGAATTGGAGCATAACAAATCTTAAAATACTAAAGACTATTCTTGGTGTATTTAAAAAAAAAAAAGCCATGTCCACTCTATGTTCATGCTGTTAATAAAAAGGACTGCCTCATTATTGCTTGTCTACAGACAGTGAGCTGAATATCTTCCACCATGAGAATAAAAGAAAAATGCAATGGATGAGTGGTTTACTTTAAACACTGGAAACATTTTAATAGGCTCTATTTATTATGAGGATATACTTTCAATAATTCAAATTTATACTGAATTAACATACAGAATATGGGGAGACATGACCTCATTACTGTCTTCATGATGTAATTTGGCTTAGGTTATTAAGAAAAATGGCTGGTGTGAACCTGGGTGAAATTACACAATTCAGCAGCAGTACAGCAAGCCCTGCATGTGCGTTGTCTCATCACTGGTCTCTGTAGTTTCAGTTGTACATTTGACAGCAATTCTGATTTCCTGCCTTTCGGGAAGATCATTTTCATTTTTATCATGGTTTCTTCTTCTAAATATTGAGATTCATTAGAACTCTGACCTAAGTCCTATAGTCCTCCAAATCTTCTTCCTTTTCTCAGACACTCTCACATAGTTCAATGATTTCTATGTAGTTCCATAATAATTTGCTCAATTTAGAAATAAAGTTTTATGAGTATGTATGTATAGGAAAATTGTAGATATAGGATGAATCAGTAGTTTTAGGCATACACTGGGGTCTTGAAATATGTATCTCCTAGGTACAGTTTACTCATTCCCTTTGGATTTCTACATGCTTAAGGACTCTGTTGCATACTCAGTTTTATCTTTGTTCTATTCAAATTCTTAACTTGAATTGAAATTTAGTGTCAATCCTTTGATTTAGTCTCTGTATACAAATTCAGTCAGAGAAAATTAAAATTCAAAACGCTATGTTTTGTATTATTCAAAACTTCCTATATAGCATTCGGGAGGCTGAGACCAGAGGATATGGGTTCGCGGCCAGCCTCAGCTACCTAGTGAGGCACTCCACAACTTACTGAGACTAGGTTTCAAAATAAAGAATAAAAAATAGGGCTGGGGGTATATCTCGGAGGTAGAATGCCTCTGAGTTCAATCCCCAGTTCCGCAAAAAAAAAAAAAAAAAAAACCAACAAAAAGCTTCCTGTATTACAGTTCTTTTATTAAATAATTTCTAAAATTTTATTCCAGAAAAGTTGTTATAAAATAGCATGTTCTTAATTATCAGAAAATTAAACTTTATTAAAATATATACATTTTAACCCTGCCTTGGTTGCTGGAAAGTTCCAAGTAGAAATTAATGTTTACTAATCTGAACTGTTGGTATATTTGTCTGTTGTTCCTAAATGATTTTCTTGCTTGTTTTTAGAAATAATTTTTATCAATAAAAATTCTGATTTTAAAGTTAAAATATCTTCTAACAATTTCTTTTTATCTATGTTTCAAATCATTGTGAAAATATTCTTGTCACCAGTGAGGTAATGCATTTTGGTATAAGAGAAGATAAGAATGTACAGTATAATAGATTTGTGCAGTAATTATAACTTATGTGATTTAAGACTAAATCTCTTTATTCTTCCATTTAATTATAGGGTAGAATCTTGGCCTTCACAAATGCAGGTTTTCTACCTTCTAACATTGACCAAAAAAAGAAAAAAAGAAAGAAAAAGAAAAACCAAAAAACTAAAATCTATGTATTGAGTAATTCATAATACTACTGAGGAATAAATTTAAGTCGTATCTTTTGATATTTATATGTGACTAACTTGCTAATTAGTGAGCCTAGGCTTCCACCAACCTTCAATTAGAGTGATTTCTATTCATTGACACATGCACAGCAGGTGAAATAGCAAGTAGAAAAACTATGAAGAGAAATTGTCCTTGGAGATGAATATTATTGAGGTAAGCACTGACACAGTAGGTGTAAACTCAAAAGGAGGCCTGGTTTTACATGATGGAATCCATTGTAAGATATCTGCCTTTTACTTTAATTAGAAGGGGAACCATTTAGAGGCTTTTGACCCAAGAGGTGGCATGATCTTACGTATTTTGTGTGGGTCATTTGGAATACCCTGTTGAAAATAGTCTGAGTGTGGAATAGGAGGAAGCAGGGAGCTAGAAAGCCATTGCTTTATTAAGGTGAGAAATAATGAGGGTTGACACCAGAATTTCAGAAATGAAGATGTTGAGCTGGGTGTGGTGACATATGCCTGTAAATCCAGTACTTGGATGGCTGAGATAGGAGGATCACAGGTTTGAGAATAACCTCAGCAATTTAGTGAAGCCCTTAGCAAATTAATGAGACCTAGTTCCAAAATTTAATAAATAAATAATTGGTAATGTAGCTTGGACATAAAATTCCCCTAGTTTCAATCTCTAGTACCAAAAAAAGAAAAAGAAAGAAATGAAGGGAAATAGAAGGAAGGAAGGATGGAGGGAGGGAGGGAGATGTTGGTGAGTCAACTGAATCTGCTAAAAGATTGAATGTTGGGTATGTGAGAAACAGGAAGGAGTTAAGGACAAAATGTTTTCAGCTTTAGAACTAGGCCATCTGTGTTGATAAGGAGAAGACTGGATTCAGCAAGGTGGAGATGGTGGAAGATTAGAAATTAATTTTGGATACTGTCTAGTCAAAAAATCTATTAGAAAACAAAATAGGGATGTCAAGTAGGCACATTTGAAATTTATTAACTAGACTATGAATTAGTTCACATGCAAAGTTTTGTATTATAATTTTATCTTTCTAATATTATAGTAAAGTTTTACCCATTACCTGGTGGCCATATTTTTTTTTCTTCAAAGAAAATCATAGTTTAGCTTTTGGTCTGGTTTTCTTTTGTTTTCAGACTTCAGCCCCAAAAATCTGCTTTGTAGACACACATATTCCTTTGAATATCATCTTTTCTGTAAGGCCATTATAGACCACCCTGTTTAAATATGCAATGCCATTCCCAGCCTTTATATAATCTCTCCCCTTTCTTCTTTATTTTTCAGCATAACACTTAATTTTACTTTCTGACATCTTCATCTCTTTAGTCCCTCTACTCTATAGTAAACTCAGTAGAGGCAACAATTTAAATCTGTTTTTCTTTCCCCATCTTGCATTCCTCAATATTTAAAACAGTACTCGGCATATTGTAAAACATACTATAAATATTTATTGAATGAGCAAATGAATGAATGATATTAACTGTAAATGTGCTGTAGAAAAAGGAATCTGAGCAGAAAATCTGGGAGGAGGGAGTTATTTCATACATGGCACCTGAATCCAAACAACAAATAATTTTTTTACAAAACAGAATAATGTTTACATTTCAAAAATAGACTTTAATAAATAAAAATAGTTTAATAACCCAGACCACAGGTATTTAATTTTTTTTTTGAAATTGAATGATTTAGGTCATTCTTTTCCTTTTCAGGTTTAGAGGTGTTTGTGTTGTACATCAGGAGGCTACCCAGAGCTGCCATTTCCCTTGCCCTGAATTATCATCATTTTTTTCCCCAGGGCCATTCTACCTCTGAGCTACACCCCTAGTTCTATTTTTTATTCTTTATTTTGAAACAGGGTCTCACTAAGTTACAGATGGCCTCACTAACTAGCTGAGACTGGCTGTGAACCTGTGATCCTCCCATCTCAGCCTCCCAAGTACTGGGATTACAAGTGTGAGTCACCACACCCAGCTTAAAGTACTATATTTTTAATGTTGAAAATTTAACATATGCTTATTAAGTATTTTTGAATTATTAGTCTCTGGTGAGAAATGAAAGTTTTACTTCTTTTTTTCTATCAAAAACATTGCGTAACAAGCAATGGGTAAGGCAACAGAAAAGGAGCCAGTGGGAATGCTTGTTTTAAATATTCTCTGATACTCTCAGATTACCTTTGTACTGTGGTGTACCACCATCTGTATGATATGTAGATGTTTCTTATACCTAAACTGTACAGACTACACTGCTATATATATATGTATATATATATATATATGACTTGGTTGAAATCCCATTTACATAGGAATGGACCCAGAATATATTTTCTAGAATCATCAGATATTTAAAAATAACTACTTGTAAGATACAAGTGTGTGTGTGTGTGTGTGTGTGTGTGTGTGTGTGTGTGTGTGTGTGTTTGTGTCATGGAATTGAACCCAGGGGCATTCTGCCTTTGAGCTACAACATCATCCCTGTTTTCTTTTTTATTTCAAAACAGAGTCTCACTAAGATGTGAGAGCTTTGCTAAGTTGCTGTAGCTGGCTTTGAGTCTGTGATCCTCTTGTCTCAGCCTCCGAAGTACTGGGATTATAGGTGTGTACTACCACACTTGACTGAAACAAGGCTTTTTGAGTCATCCTCCAGACAAGTCTTCTGATTCTAAGATAATTGGAAATAAAAAAGCATAGTTTCTGGAGTTAGACTCCTGGATTTAAATCTAGACTCTGTTGCTTACTATAGGCATATAACAAATTACTGAACTTTTTCTGTATCTCAGCGTTTATTCAAAACAGACCTACTCACATCATAGGATAGTCAAGTCATAGGGTTATTGTGAGGCTTATAAAACATTACCATTTATAAAGAGCAACACAAGTAATCCGAGACTATCCATCATCTTCATGATCATCACCAGCACCACCATCATCATCTTCACCATTTGTTGAGTGGATTCATATTTATGACGTCTGTTATGTTTACAGGTTGGCAACTGCATTTTCCTAATCAAGTCACCTTCAAATTCTCCAGAACAATTATTGGAGATAGTCAGATTGGCTAAGCTTAATAAATGTTCTCATATGTGCAAAGTCCTTTGTATGGGATCCATTCATGAGTTTCTAGTTAATTTATAAATGAGTAACTCTTGAGTCGTGTGCTTAGGTTGGTTCAGTTTCAAGTGGCAGCTGAGAATAGAGAGCTCTATGTTGTCAAGGTTGTTCTAACACCTGCTGCCTACATACATTTTTTACAGCATTAAATTAGTGCATCTCTGTAAAATGATCAAGTTAGATCTGACTGCCACTAAAATTGTATAAAATAGTCCTACAGAGAAAAGGCATTTCATTTCCATATATCGTTTCTGAATGTCACCAACTTTCATGGAGGATGAGATGAATCTTGACTTTTTTTTTAATAGCGACTGAATGATTTTAGGTAATATATTCATTTCTCTAAAATTTTTATTACTTATCTTCTAATTTAGAAGCTACCTGAAGTACTATAATTAGAAAAATGTATATGTAGGTACTAATACAGTGACAGAAACATGGTAAGTGCCTAACATGTGGTTAGCTCTATTAAAATCTAGTGTTTATAAAATGCAGTAACTTCTAATCATGAAAGGACTCATGTGCAGTGAGTTCTCTTAAGGCCAAGGTAAATTGGAGTAGGTTAGAAAAATAGTTTATATTTTCATTTGCAGGGAAAGGATGGAGAAATACACATGAGGAATAGAAACAAATGGGAATGCTTGAATGGAAAGAATGGATGGAGAGAGGAAGGTATGCAGGGAGAGAAATGAAGAGAGAAATGAAGGGGAAGGAAGAAAGGAAGGAAGGAAGGCAGACATTGAGACTGGGGCAAGAAGAGCCTTCTATTTATCAAGCATGATATTACCTGGAGAAAATCACTAAAATAATCTTCACCTTTTGAGTTCCAATAAAGGAAAAAAAAGACCCTACATATGGTAGATCAAAAAGTAAATATTTATTTTTGTGACCTTGGAATAATAACAGATTTTCTAAATATGATAACAAAGATAGAAAACTAAGAAAAATAGGGACACTTAGCCGGGCGTGGTGGCGCACGCTTGTAATCCCAGCATTTGGGAGGCTGAGACTGGAGGATCCAGGTTCGCGGCCAGCCTCAGCTACCTAGTGAGGCACTCCGCAACTTAGTGAGACCCTGTTTCAAAATAAAGAATAAAAAAAAATAGGGCTGGGGGTATAGCTCAGAGGTAGAATGCCCCTCAGTTCAATCCCCAGTACCACAAAAAAAAGAAAAGAAAGAAAGAAAAATAGGGACACTTTACTGCTGAGAACACAAGGGAAAATAAAACAAACAAAATATAAAACCTGAAAAATTATTAGAAGACAAACATCGACTTGGGGAGAGAATAGATACAAGTTAAATAAGATGTTTATACAGAAAGAGGTTTTCACAAATTAATAAGAGACAACTTCCTAAATTCATCCTCTCATTAGCCAACAGAAAACTAGAGGACCTTTGTAAAATATTTACAAAGAAGCATGCACATTTACAGTAAGCAAGTAAATAGTCACTCTCTTTCATTAGATATTACAAAATGCAAAGGAAAATAACAGTGAGATGCTATCTTATTACCATATTTGAAAAAGAAATGGATTGTTAACATATATTGTCAGAAAAAATTTCTGGAAAATTGACTCATATACAGTATGTGGAAATATTAATTAGGGTAAACTTTATAAGAGAAATTGGAAAAGAAGCATTCAAAATTTTTATGAAAGTTGTTTCTCTTAGCCAGGCCTAGTGGCGCAGGCATGTAATTCTAGTACTTGGGAGCCTGAGACAGGTAGATCACAGGTTCATGGTCAGTAATTTAGTGAGGCCCTCAGTAACATAATGAGACCTTACTTCAAAAATAGAAAAGGTCTGGGTGTGTGACTCAAATGTATAGCATCCCTGGGTTCAATACCCATGCCATCCCCCCCACACAAACACAGAATATGTTTTCTCCTTTTCTTTTATAATTTTTGCCCTAGATATGTTTGGAGAACTGCAGAAAGATCCCCATTATAACCTAGTTAGTATGTGTGTGTGTGTGTGTGTGTGTGTGTGTGTGTGTGTGTATACTTTTATGACTCTTTGTGTACTTAGGTATATACACATATGCATATACACACTTTTAGACATATATATATATGCATCTATCTATCTATTTATCTATATATATATAATCTATGAATTAAAACCACCTGATGATCATTGATAACCTACAAATGGGTAATAATGTATTTATATGATAAAACAGAGGAAATTTAAATTTGTGATATTTTATAATATTGCAAGATGTTAAAAATAAAAAAAACAAGTATATATATCTATATATGCTATATATACATATATATGTAGCCTATAAGAATAATCTTTGAAATATTACCTTCAACATTTTTGATGCATAAAACAGCATTTTGTAAAACACAAGTACTATGTATGAAAGTACAGAGATAAAAAGAAGCTCACCATCCTATTTAAATTTATGCATACTTTTATAGAATACAATAATTTAAATAAACTTGAGAAAAATAACTTAAATTTTACTATTTAGAGAAACCATGATTGTTAACCCGTTCAATTTCCCAGCCTTTAAAAAATTACATAAGTAGAAAGTATATGCACTCCTACTGATTATATAATGAAGCATAGATTATTCAAGCCTGGTATGTAAAGAAATTTGTTTTCTATTTGTTGATAGATATTCTCAACTCAAACTGGTGAAACATCCCTTTACTTAAAAGTAATAACACGTCTTGATTGATTCTAATATCTTAATGTTCAGATACAAAGTAATAAGCCAATGGTACTGGTGTCAAAGCAATATAACTGCAGAAGAGATTTCAGTGACCAAATTTTCAGTTTGATACTAGTTGATGGAGTAGAACTTTGCCACTGCAGTTCTGTTTCTAATAGTTATTATTTAGAATAACTAAAAGCACAAGACACAAAGTAGATTAGCTCTCCAAACATCACTGGCTGCACAATCTTATTACCTCCGGGATCAGTCTGAATCAGAGTCTCCTGCCTTTGGCCAACATGTCAGTGTAAGAAAGGGCTTCCTAACTGTTATACTATTGATGTTTTGGGCCAGGTAATTCTTTGTTGCTGGAGCTAACTTGTGCACTGTAGGATATTTACCAGCATCTCTGGCCTCTACTCAGTAGATGCCAGTAGACCTATCTCCCATTCCAGTTGTGACAAATATATCCCAAGAGACTGCTGTGTAAAAAAGAGTTTATGTTTGGAAAGTAGGAAGGAGATAAAAACCAAACACAGCACCAGATGTTCTTTCTTGGAAAAATTTGTCCTCTCTGATTTGCTATTTGTTAATAATTTTGATGTTGAACTATTTCTTTTAATGAAAGGATAGTGATAGTGAATGATAAGTTGTTGGTTGTGAACTTTTCTCTTCCATTTGTTTTTGTTTTGAATGTGTTTTATACTCTTAGTTGATAATAGAGAATAACTAGCAAACATATGTTTATTCTACAATGTTTTTTTTTTTTTTTTTTAATTTCACTGCCTGTGAAATCCTATGCTTAAGAACCTTTGGCAAAAATCATTCTGTCTCATTCTTCACTTTGAAAGAGTTTCCAATTACTATAGATTTTGTTTGTGAGCTGTTTGCATAGAGACTGCAGTTGAAATGGTATAACTTTCTGAAAACTTCCTCCAAGCATACTAGAGTTTTGCCTTTGAAAGCTAAACCAATTGAGGCCTTGTTTTTATTTTCCCTTTGTTCTCATTTATAAGCACAACTTCATCTATATCCTGTTTTCATACTAAGTTAGGCTCCCATGTCAGATGTAGCCTCTTGAGCAAAGGGTCTCATTTCCAGTTTCCAAATGGAATTTTCCTTGAGAAACTCTTATCTGCTGTGAAGTACCTTTCTAAACCAGATGTCTGCTCTCCAAATCCATATTCAGAAGACAGGAAGAATTATGTTTTGTTTATTTAACTTTGTTATGTCTTCTGAGCATATGGATTGAGCTTCTACAAATTTAATGTATTGTCAGTGCTGCTAGTGTAGGATAAGTGTTATTATTAACCCTGTGCTTTCATTGTTTCAGCAGCAAAGGGGTGTTTACCTGGCCCTTATGTAAAATAGCATTATATTAGCATATTAATTATATGCCTACTCCCATATACTTTAAATCATCTCTAGATTATCTATAAAACCTAATACAGTGTAAGTGCCATATAAATAGTTATGACACTGTTTAGGAAAAAATGACAAGAAAAAAAGATCCTGTACCTGATCAGTACAGATGCAATCTTATTTTTTCAGATATTTTTGATCCCTCGTTGTTTGAACCTGCCAATATGGAACACACAGTTATGGAGCAAATTGTACCCATGTAAATTAATTTTTATGGGACTGTTTTAAAAAGGAGTTGAATTACCTGCATTACATATAAAAGAAAGAGTCCTATGATTAAAATGTAATACAGAAAGAAGTAAATTTCAGGATATTTCAAGCCATATGCTATTTGTTAGGAAAATTATGAATACAATAAACAGTGTAGTGGTAAGCATAAATATAAAAAAATAAGCTAGCTGGATTTAGTACTTAAGTTTATATTCTTTGAGAACTGTTTGATTTTTCAGAAAGACAGGTTAACCTTATGATACTCTAGAGACACTTGCATGGTCTCTGTCATTTTTTAATCATTAAAGAAAAATCATGAAAGAAACTATAAACTATAATGCTATGCCAAAAATAAGGGAAAGTATCCAAAATGTACTACACTGTTAACTAATAGCATAGACAAGCTATAATATTTTCCTGGTGCGTATGAATTGCAATTTAGAAATTTCTCTGGTCCAAGTGATTGGATGGCAACTGGTTTAAAGTACCATTTATGGTTTACACCCCAGGGTCTTCTCAGTTATGTTGTTTCCTCTTCCTGTCCATTTATTCATCCACTCCTTCCTCATTTATTTTTCCTAAAGATTTATTTACCTTGTTTGCTAAAACACATTTTATTAATAATCTTGAATAAAATACAACCTTAAAGTTTCAAAATAAATATATCATTTCAATCTTGTTTGGCAAATCTTATAAACACATATTTGTTAATGGTGTTTTGAAATATTCTAATGCTAAATCTTTGAATCGAACGAGTAAATACTTTCTTGAAGTAAGTTCTTTGCAAGTTCTTCTATCTTGATTTTTCACATATACCTTTCTTTCTGAATTCTCATGAGCAACATAGGGAGGTCTTTATCACTTCCTACTGAGAGAATTCTTGATGGTGCTTATCTTGTCGGAAGAGCCCAGGATGTCTGCCTCTGGGAGCTAATTTCTAATTAAGGTCAAAATGTTCTTCTATCTTGCCCCAGGGATTGATGCAGCTCACTTTTCATTTATGTATTTATTTTGTAAACAGATAGATGATAGATGCATAACCTTGAATGTGTCATTGAAATGTGTATCCTCTAAATTGTCCTAAACCATTTCATTTTTTAATTAGAAGGACCTATCTCTAGAAAATAGCTCATAACTCACTTTGAGATTTATTAATCTTTATCTTCAGAATGTTTAGAGAAAGTAGAAATATGTTTGTGTTTATACAAATTAGATATATTCAACTCATTAAGATGAGTCCTTGTCAGACATGGTGGCTCACAGGAATAATCTCCATACTTGGGAGGCTGAGTTAGGAGGATTGCAGGTTGGAAGCAAGTCCCAGCAACTTAGCAACACCCTCAGCAACTTAATGAGATCCTGTTTCAAAATAAAAACTAATAATAAAATAGAGCTGGGGGTGTAGCTCAGAGGTAGAATGTCTCTGGGTTCAATCCCTAGTACAAAGCAAACAATAATCTTTTTTCTAAGAATAGACTTTTTCCTTACTTCCAAAGACTCTATTGAGATAAACAGTTTCCTACATAGGAAACTCTAATTTAGATACTACCCCTACAATCAATTATATTGGCTTACTTAAAAAGTATGTCTGCATTTTTATAGGTAATCTAGAATTTTAGAAATCATATTGTTTATGGTAAATTTTAAGGCAATGCAAACTGCTTGAGGATCTAAAATACTACCATTTTTATGGAAAATGCATTCTTGTGGCAATAGCCTAGTATTGTGTAGTACTTCATGTCCTCTTACATAGTATTCTGTTGTGCTTTTGGAGCCTTTAAAGCTGTTATGGTGTTATGGGTGGGAAATTTTAAAATTATTCCTCACAACCTCAGTCCTTGCTTATCTGCTTGGAAAGCATTCAAACAGAAAGCACACATGGGGAATACAGGAGGTTTATTTAGACACTATGTGAAGGCATCATATAAGAAAGGCCATGAAGAGAGGGGAAAGAGTCACACCCCAGGAGAAAGCATCTGCAATAGGTCAGAAATGGACAGGTGGCCTGAGGCCATGGGTTTTGAGTGGTTGATCAGTTTGCAGGGATGGAAAGCAGCCTGGAGTGTTCCACTTGTCAGGCTTTCTAGTCCCTCTGGACATCCTCTTTACAGGGATTACATTTGGGGTGATTGACAGCCCTTTGCATATCATACCTTAGCGACCCTGTGTTGTTTCTCTGCCCCCTTCCTCAGGGGATAGGGTCAAGGTGAGCAAGGCTTTGCGAGTAAACTTTGGGTTCATCTCAACTGACCACTTCTCTGCCCCCTTTCTGGTCCATTCCAACTGGCCCTATCTGCTAATGTCTGGTTGGCTACCTAACCATGGGAGAAGAGAGGATTCTGGGGCAGATCCAAGGAGTTTCAAGTGAGAGAGAAAGGGGAACTCAACATAGGACATAGGAGGTCTTTGGCTAACTGGATTGAAAAGAGCATCACCAGTAACCAGTCAGAGACATAGACAGAAATTTATTTAGGAATGTTGTGGGATAACCTGGTACCACACGTGGGTCCTTGGCATCTGTGATAAAAAGAATTTTAACACTTGCCATTTAGGAACAAAAAGTAGGAATTTATTTAGGAAAATAAGCGAAAGGGGAGAAAAACAGGTGAGCGGACATCTTCCTGTCCAGATGCGCTTCCCAGGTCCCTAGAGAGCGAGGCGTGGTTAACTCCTTCCTTTATAGGCTTTTAAGAGGGGTGGGCACAGAAGAGGTCTGGACCTCCTCCTTCTTCAGGTATTGGTGGGCACAAATTGAGTAGGTGGTCCAAATTGAGTCCTTCCTCTTTGTCAGGTTTCAAGATGGGTCTGCCCTTGGCTGTAAATTTCCGGTGTCCTTTGTCCTGGCTCTCAGGTGGGGGCAGGGCCTAAGGAACTTCCAAAGGTGGAATGGAGCCTGCCATGCTTCAGTTTTAGGTGTTTATATTAAAGTGATATCTGTATTTTTCTTTCCCATTTGTGTTCTTCCCGCCTAATTATTTCTTCTATCCTACATCATTTCCCCCCCTGAGATTTTGATCCCTTAATCTTAAGGGGTGCTGAAGGCCGAAGGTCTGACTTCTATGGCTGCTTCCTGCTTATAAGGGGCTGTTGTCCCTGCCTAGCCAGAGATCGGAAGTCTCTTTCTAACTGACCTATAGGGGACATAAGAAGGTCAGGGCAGGCTGGTTGTAGAATCATTGCCCTTTGATATCCTGGAAAAGAAGGCAAGCACATGCGAGATATCAGCCCACAACAAAAGTAAATGGAACAGCAAAGAAATATTCCTATGTAAAGTATACTGGCTAAGGAAATGAGGATTCTCTCCCACCAAGATGTTCCAGAAAACTAGGAAATTAGTAGGTCATTGAAACTTAGGTCAGGATCAGACATTCTATTAATTTGAGAATGTAAGTCTTGTAATGTCGAAGACACGTTCTTTGAATTATCAGGAATATAAACACAACATTCCGTTTTAATAACTGCACAGGTCCCCCCCTTGTGCTGACGTTAATATGTCAAATATCTTTGGCATATTGTGTCTAGTCCAGGAAAGTATTGGGTTTTTTTCTGGTAAAAATGATATAAAAATTAAGAGGAAAATAAGTTGATGGCTATTAATCCAGATAGGCATAGTGTGGTTATCACAATAAGCAGAGAAACAAAAAGAAATAAACCAACTTATCCTGATTCAGTATTTTTGGTTTTCTTGAATAATACTCTTATCTTCTATAGGCTCGCAGGAATAACGATCGCAGGCTTGTCAGCGTCTTGAGGCTGGTCCTTAGTTTCATCTGAGTTTTGATTCTGTAAATTTTCAAGAGGAACAGGTTTAATCCTAGACACATGAATCCAGGAATTGTGTCCCTGTAATTTAACAGCTGTAGGAGTGCTAAGAAGAACTTGGAAAGACCTTTCCACTTTGGGAGGAGTTGATCTATCTTTGAGACACAGGAAGGTCTATTGTCACTTTGAAGTGACCTGGGAAGTCCAAATATAGGAATAATTTCCTTTAGTAGGGCTTTAACAACCTCCTTGGCCTTTTTTGTTTGGGTAGGATAAGCTTCTATCCATCCTGAAAATATGTCAGCAAAAGCAAGGAGATATATCCTGGACTAAATGATTAACATTTTAAACTGGAAGCTGGGTAGTCAACCTGTTAGGTTATGTATGACATTGTGAAACAATTTTAAGGCTCAAAGCATAAACCACAGCATACAATTTGCTTATTGGCTTCTGATACTATTAATTAGTAACGATAATTTGTTTACTATAAAGATTATATACCACCACTGTCTGTCTTTTGTTTTTACATATTAATAGAGCCTTTTGTAAAACAAGCATCTCTCTTTAGGTTTTAGGTTATTGTATCTTTTTTTTTTTATTCTATGGGATACTTTATTAACTCTTAAGTATCTTTAAAGTTTTTAGTTTAGCAAGATTTCTAGTTTACAGTACATAGAAGAGTTTAAATAGGCCTTTTAAAAACTTTGAGCAAGACTCTTAAACTGTCCAGAACCTTAAAGGAATAGGAATTTATGATGTTGGTGGTACTGGACCTGTAAAACTTTAAGCAAAACAGGCTTAGCTTTACAGCATTTTATAAATACTCAGAAGCTTTTGGGCATCAATGTCACTTTATATTTTTCCTATGAGCCTAAAGGCAGAAGAATCAATATAAATTATAATGTAGACACCTATTTTGGTTATACTTCCCTGCTGGGTGTTCAAGACCAAGTAGTTAGCCCAATATTGGGCACTCTTGAATTATAAATTTTGCTGATAATGTCAGTTAAGGCTCCTCAGGGTTACTCCTGTCTGTGAGGCTTTGCCTCTCATCTGCGAGGATGAGTCATGGTCTGCTTGACCATCTGCTTTTCTTGAAGCATAGGGGACATTTCCTGTCCAATGACCCTCCTTTTTGCAGAGTTCATGCTGGTGGCTCCTAGTCTCTGGGGCCTTCTTGATCTCCCTGTTTTGGGAGGTCAGATGACTCACCGGAGTTGCAGGGCCTTAGTTGAGGTCTTCCCCTGGGTCCTATTTGACCTTGGAGGGCAAGGGCCAAAATATTGGCTATCCTTTTAGCCCTTTTACATCCTAATTGTTTTATAAGACACAGTTGTTGAGCACCCAGGTGGTCAGTTTCACCAGTTTTCTTAATGATTAGGAGTCAATATCATAGCCTGTTTTTTTTAGGAAATGGTTATCAAAACATTGTTTAGGTTATTTTGTTAAAATACATCTGTAATGTTAACAGACAACAATTACAAAGATATAATAGTTTTGATAATATTTGATGACATGAACAATTTCTCATTTAAATTTGACTTTACATATATAATTACCCAATTCTTTTAAACTAGAATGGCATGAGTTAGAGTCTTTAGTGTTTTATTACCTTTAACTATCTTTGCTTGAAAATGATTATAATATAATTTAGAAATACACAAATATAAACCTCAAAAGTTACTATAAACCTTTTTGTTTATAGGACATCAGCTAGGTAAGGTATTTTCTTAAGTTTTGTATTTTTAGAAGATACTTAGGAGACAAATATATTTAACTAATAAAGAAGCCAGTAATAATTAACAAAATATATAAAAGTTAACAATTTTAACTTAATCTTAACTTTAACTTTACCACTGAAGTGAAATTTAGAATTTGTGGCTCAATAAAATAACTATGATTATAAGGTTAACAGCATTGATAAAAATCAAATAGTTCTAAATTTTTTTAAGTTTAGAGGACAATATTAATAATCAGAAATAAGCTCATTACCTGATAGATGATCAATAAAACATTTATCTAAAGCAGACAGATTTAAACCATGTCTTAATGATGAATTTCTGAATGGTACTAAAACATAGATGGCAGAAATTTTAGTAACTTAAGATATCAACACAATGCATATTGTACAGAAAGATTACTTATATTAGTTACCTTGTACATATAAAACCCATATACCTTTACCTTTATAAGATCTTATGAAAACATTTAGATGAACCTAGATACACAACATACTTAGCTCATATATATATATATATATATATATATATATATATATATATATATACATACACATATGTATGTATATATATACATACATACATACATCTATGGTCATATATATACATATATATGTATATATATATATATACACATATATCTATGGTCATAGATATATAAGATGTCAAATATAGTAACCCAAAGTTATAGCTACTTATTTAACTTGAGCTATGAAGTGGCCATTAAACATGTGTAAAAAAGTACAGGCGTTTATCCCAATTTGCTAAGAAGCAGCTTGCTAGGTAATTAAAACAGTAAACATAAGAGATATCTTGCAAAGATCCACCCTTTTAAGCTAGTCCTTAGTAAATGTTAAGAGCACAAAACCAGTGTTTTAAATATAAAGAACATAGGAAATTATAAGTTAGCCATTTAGAATAAAATTTTAGTAATATAAAGTCTCATTTCAGATGAAAGCATTTTTCTCTTATTATACCTCCTGGTCCCCCCACACGTGGGTCCTTGGCATCCGTGAAAAAAGAATTTTAACATGTGCCATTTAGGAACAAAAAGTAGGAATTTATTTGGGAAAATAAGCGAAAGGGGAGAAAAACAGGTGAGCGGACATCTTCCTGTCCAGATGTGCTTCCCAGGTCCCTAGAGAGCGAGGCGTGGTTAACTCCTTCCTTTATAGGCTTTTAAGAGGGGTGGGCACAGAAGAGGTCTGGACCTCCTCCTTCTTCAGGTATTGGTGGGCACAAATTGAGTAGGTGGTCCAAATTGAGTCCTTCCTCTTTGTCAGGTTTCAAGATGGGTCTGCCCTTGGCTGTAAATTTCTGGTGTCCTTTGTCCTGGCTCTCAGGTGGGGGCAGGGCCTAAGGAACTTCCAAAGGTGGAATGGAGCCTGCCATGCTTCAGTTTTAGGTGTTTATATTAAAGTGATATCTGTATTTTTCTTTCCCATTTGTGTCCTTCCCGCCTAATTATTTCTTCTATCCTACATCAGGAAAATAAGAAATATATCTCCAAGGGAAAATGTGGGCCATCTCTAGAGTGAGTGACCTGGCTCTTCTTTTAAAGGAAGCTTGGTAAGGTTTGGGCTTGGGAAGGTGTGTAAAGATAATAATGGCCCAGAGAGCACAAGATGGTTTGTGGTGGTCTAGTCATTTTCCAAATCTTGATGTGGTCTCATTGTCATTGATAAGATAGTTAATAGTGCCTAAGGTAATTATCACAAGTTAATGAATGGGTTTCCTGTATCCTGTTCTGGGTTACCTTTACAGTTCACATATGTGGTCTCTGTTGTCTCATATATATGTTGTTATATATATATATATATATATATATATATATATATATATATATATATATCACCTATGAGTAGTGTAGGTAGAAAAGATATATATATATCTTTTCTAGATATATATATATCTTTTCTACCTACACTACTCATAGGTGGAATAACCAACATTTGTTGATGCCTTTAACATAAGTGAATGAGTAAAGATATGTAAATTTCCCAGAAACTTGGCAGTGCCAGGCCTGGCTTGGGGAATGAGGAACTTTAGTACAAAGCTTTCACAGCAAAGTTATATTTTCCTCATTCTTCCCTTATGTCTTCTTTCTACTTACCTTTTTAAAAAATTTCTTGTATCCTATCTCAAAGTTATATTTAGAAAGTTTGTTTGATTAGGTGATGGGGGGAGAAGGGAAACACCCTAATGCACATGATGTACTTTCACAAACATATCAAAGTCAATCACTAAACTGAACTTGAGAAGGACGGAGGGCAAGGGAGTGAGGCGGGAGTTGGGAAAGGGTTAAATGAGAAATGTATGCATGTATTCCTTTACCAGCTTGTACCTAACAAAGATGTATGATTATAATGCACCAATAAAAAATAAATAAATAAATTATTGTGTTGACTGGTAAAAAAAGAAGTAAAAGAATAAAATGTCTTAATATAATTATTAATTAAATTAACATTTCTATTTTTCAGTAAAATAATCTTGATACTGAAAAAAAAAGAACCTACTTAAATGTTTTAAATCACAAAGTACTGGTTGACAAGTATTAAAAGGTGTCAATGTTTTCTTGAAGAAATCATGTTGCTACCAAAATTATGTGGACTTTAATAGCTTCTCAATTTATAAGCAAATATTCTTGCTTTGGTAGGTATATATTATCTTAGGATAATAATTTTTTCTTTTAGGGATGGAATTCTTTTCAGGAAAATAATATGTATATTTATAAAAGATGAGTCTCTGGTGGATGGATTTTGCTTCAAAAATACAAAACCCTTCCTTACCCCTCATAATATACATTCATATATATATATATATATATATATATATATATATATATATATATATACTTAATTTTGTGCGAGAGGGTGTTGGAAATTGAACCCCAGGGCCATCTGTCTTTGAGCTACAACCTACCTCTGTTTTGTTTTTATTTTGAAATAGAGTCTTACTAGGTTAGTGAAAGTCTCAGTACTTTCTGAGGCTGCTCTTAAAGCTGTGATCTTTCTGCCTCAGCCTCCCACATACTGGGATAACAAGGGTGTGCCACTATCCCCGACTCTAAAATGTAATTTTTAAATTAAGCCTATAAGTCATTAAGAGCAACAATAATAAAACAAAAAAATTATACCAATATTCTGTAATATAATTATCAGCACCCAATACAACTCTTACATTCAGGAGCCATTATTAGATAAAAGTCATTTGAAGACAAGCACTGTAATATACCACCAGTCAGTCTGATAACCAAGATGGCTACTAAGTGACTAATGGTAGTGAGTACCATGGACAAAAGGATGATTCATGTCCAGCCTGATAGAACTGGATAGTGGGAAATTTCCTCACTCTCTTCACAGTGGTACTCAATTTACAATTTATGAATTGCTTATTTTTGTAATTTTCTATTCCATAATTTTTGGCCTTGGTTGACTCTTGTTAACCAAAACCACAGGGAGTAAAACTTCAGATAAGGCATAATGATTGTGTAGAGTATCTGCTATAGGAGAACAAATAGGCACAAAAGGAAGGAATAAAAGTTGGCCAAGAAAGCAGAGGGGAGCCAAAGCGCTTTAAAAAATGGAATCACCAAGACAGAAATTGTACTATATTTACTGAAGTACATTTCAGGACTGGGACCCATATTTTTCATTGTTTTAATTTTTAATTGAAATAATTTTAATATTATAGAAACATAGGACAGGAGATTTCCACTTGCTTTTCACCCAATTTTCTCTAATATGAAGAACTTTTGCAACCAGTATCTAGATATCAAAACTGAGAAATGAGCATTGCTATTATACTACTAAATATGGACTTTTTAAATATTTCAACACTGTTTCCATTAATTTTTTTGTCTGTTATAGAATTCAACTTTTTTTTTTTTTTTTTTTTAATAATGCACTAGAGATTGAGCCCAGGGTCATTCTACCTCTGAGCTATATCCCTGACCTTTTTTTTTTTGAAAGAGAGTTTCCCTAAGTTTCTGAGAACCTGGCTAAATTGCTGAGGCTGTGTTTAATATTCCTGTCTCAGTGTCCCAAGCACTAGGAGTACAGGTATATGCCGCCACACCAGGCTTTTATGATCCAACATTTTATGTGGTGGTTACATCAAGAATCCTCTAGACTATGACAGTTCTTTAATATTTCCTTTTCTTAACCTTTTCTTTTATGACCTTGATGCTTTTGAAGAGTATAGACTGAGCACTTTATAGAATGTCTCTGAATTTGGATTTATCTTATGTGTTTATCAGATATTAAGTTTATGCATGTTTGAAGGAAATACAATAAAATTAATATGTCACTCTCAGTTTATCAAATTAGGAGGTTCAAAATGTCTTTATGTCTCCTTTCTGGTCTTTGTCATTTGGCTAAGGTGTTGGTATTTGCAACACCTTGTATTTGCAAATGCTTTCTCTGTGCCTTTCAAATGTAAATTTTATTCCTGACTCTTGCCAATTGCCCAAGAAAGAAATATAATTCTTAAGGGGCCATCCCTTTGGAATATAATCATCAAGAAAGATAGGGCCTATGTTTCCTAGACTCTATTAGAGATTAGGAACCTAAATTTAAAAAGCCCAATTGACAAACACAAATAGTCCAATCACACTGATCAAACTCCCTCTAAAGTCCTCCTGTACTTTACCACTAGTTCACCCCAGTGCGTAAAAACTCTCTGGCCTTTTGTCATCAGAGTTGAGCTCAATCTCTTTCCTTTACTGAAAGTCTTGAATAAAAATTTCTTTGTCTGTTTAACTTGTCTAGTGCAGTTTTCCTTTTACACCTCTTATTGATTATAAGGAAAATGCCTTAACTTGTAAATTTTCTGGCTTTTCTCATAAATATGGAAGGAATATTTTTCCCCCATTTTCTACCTCCTTAAGAAAAATCAAAGATATTGCAATGTTTAGTAATTTCAGTTCCCACTTCGTAAAATCGTTGTTACATGCCAGGGTCCAGCCCTCTTGGCAACAGGATCAGGGGTCCCTCGATTGCTGTGGAATGAGGCGAGGTTGCAAGAATACGCTCACACCCATGCAGTGAAGAAGCACATCTGTTTACTTCTCTTTAGCTGAAAATGCAGGCAAGCTTTCTGCCCCTGCTGCTGCTGCTCTCTTACTGAGAAATCTTAGCTTGATTACTTACAGACAGAGAAAACAATAGACAGGCTCTCTTTCATAAAGTTATAAGATATTTTGTACAGAACCAGAATGAATGAGATAAAGTCTTAATCTATAAACTTCTTTGTTCTAAGTCTCCTTGTCCCAAATATTTTAGAAGGCAAGGACACATTTTACCAAACCAAGAAGCTGCTCTCCTGAGAACAAATTCTGGCAGAACACTATATCACTGCAAAGAAAGTGTGCCTTCTTCTGTACTTGGTTTGCCAAGTTTTCAGCAACATAGTATCCAACCTTCATTTGCTTTTAGATAGAGCCTGCACTCGGCTGGAACTGTTTCTCCACAGACTTGTTTTTCTAAAGGTTAATCATAACCAATCAAGTTTACAACATATATATAAAAATTCTTTGCAGTGGCAGTTACACCTAAATATTTTCACAAATTTCCCATATTCTCAGTTGACGTATAAATGAATTTTAAGAATTTTAGAAAGTTGGGGCACTACAATGGAATAAGAAGGAAACAGTCTTAGAAGATAAGTCCCAAAAGAAATAGATCAGTGAGGGCAGAAATGCAAAGAAGGAAGGTGGCCTGAGGGAATATAAGCCCTCCGAAATCTATAATATTCTTGAATGAATTTGAAATTCTTAAAAAATGGAATATCAGAAGCTTGACATAGATTTATTCAAATTTCAAAATATGAGAAGTTCAGCTTTGGGTCTTAGATCACAAATGAACACAAACATGGGTAACTACCCTATAATGTATGCACAAATAAATAATATTTCTGGATTTTTCAAATTGATATAAAATATTTTTTTCTTTAACTTTTTAAAGACCTATAAATTAGTTAAGTAATTCATATATTATGCAAGATATATTTTTTCTTAAAATTACAATATTTCTGATTTTACTTAAGGATTTAGAAAATGGGGAGAAATTCTATTCACACTTAAAAAACAAAAGCCAGAAAATTTATAAATCATGGTTTTTTCCTTAAAGAAATTGATATTAAAAAATACACACACACACACACACACACACACACACACACACACACAGCCCTTCTTATTTTCTATTTTGAAACAGGGTCTCACTAAGTTGCTGAGGATCTTGCTAAGATGCTGAGGCTAGCGTCAAACCTGTGATCCTCCTATCTCAGCCTCCCAAGTACTAGGTCTACAAGTATGTATCACTACACCAAGGTTCTTTTACCTTTTTTTAAAACCTAAAAAGTGGTAAGTCATATATCAAACAAAAATGTATCTTTCTTTTTTGATGGGTATTATATGATCTATACTTGATAATTATCTGAGAGTAGATTTTGTATAATACATGTATATGAAGGTGACTACAAATATTAAACCTGGTTTTAAATAAAGGGAGTTATAATCAGCATGTTATGTGGACCATTAATCATGGCTGTATATCTAATCATAACAACATATACATACATATGTATGAATAATTTATGGACAAGCAAATGTTATGATTATTTGAAATTCTATATTATAGTCCTGAAATTATTATTTTATCAGAAGAATATGAGACAAATAGAATGAAATGTTCAGATTCCTAGACTATTGAAAGAGTAATCTGTTAATTATATTTATATATAGTAATATATCAATACATCTATATATTTTATAAAATTATGTGTTACAAAAGTATAATTAAGAAGAAAACATCACAGAAACAGTAGACATAGAATTCTTTCTCAAATTGTATCTTTTATAGTGATACTCTATTTGTATATATATATATATATTATTTTTTTTAATATTAAAATTTTAAAAAGCATCCTCTTAGAATGGGCTTTCATGTTGTGAAATGTATCCTTACCTACCAAATCAAAAGTTCTATATATAATATGTTTTCTGCACAGGATATTTTTACTTCTGTGAGAGTGGTGCTGTGTATAACTCTACTATGCAGTAGACATCAGTTAGTGCTGGGTGATGATGCTGCAGATGAGTCGTCAGTATTATGACCAAACATAGTTGTACTATGCTGTAATACAATGATAGGATGGAGGGGTCTGTAATAAGCAGGGAAGATTATGTATAAGCCAATAGGTCTCTATTTTTTGAGAGTTCTGACTCCTCTTTGATTTTCCTTTCCATCTTGTGGTTAGACTAGCATACCACCTGGCAGTAAACAGTATCCAACCAATTCACTGTAAACTGAAGCATGGAGTTCAGGTAACTAAAATTACTTACATGCAAAGTTAAAAGTAAATAGTTACATTATAAAAGCATTCTTGTGAATAAAACTAATGGACTATTAGAGTTTCTTATTTGAGTGCATCACAGTCACAGTCTAATGTTTATTTATTTATTTTAATGTACTTTTTTGTACATTGTAATTATATATTATAACTAGGTTCAGAGTGATAGAAACATATATGCAAGTATTTACATATTTTTAGTTTCAGCAGCATCAAAAGACAAAAAGTACATCAAAATCCTGTAATAATGATATAAAGAAAACACAATGCAATCGAATTTAAATTAGTCTAAATCCTTGTGACATTGGAAGTTTAAAATACTAAAAACACAGGCATTTAGATATGGCTTTGCTATAGTTTATTTTAAATGGGCATTTTTACTAAGTATAAGTAAATAATGTGCAGGAATATTGTAAAATTTCTAATACAATTTTGGCTTTTTATAATGCAAACATAGTATCCTGAACAAAGAGCATTATTGTTTTCTTGGCTGGTCAGCTACTGTACTTAAGTCTGAAGGTATTTTGTAAAAAGGATTGGGACACATTGAGATGCCACCAAAGGAAACTACTCATGTAGATCACTAGGACAACACACTGTTGAAGGAGTGTGTAGAATTTAATAATTCTACAAAAGAGAAATATGTGAAGAAATAAATGAAAGAATTAAGTCTACTGTTAATAGCATCTGATGATTGTTTTTACACAACCCGAGGTTATCTTGTGTAAAACAGATTACATGCAGTCTTTTCAGTTCTAGAAGTCTGAATTCAGGCTAGCATACAGACATGTCAAAGACAAGATATAAAGAATTGTCTAAGCCGGGTGTGGTGGCGCATACTTGTAATCCCAGCATTTAGGAGGCTGAGAATGGAAGATCCGGGTTCGCGGCCAGCCTCAGCTACCTAGTGAGGCACTCTGCAACTTAGTGAGACTCGGTTTCAAAATAAAGAATAAAAAATAGGGCTGTGGGTATAGCTCGGAGGTAGAATGCCCCTGAGTTCAATCCCCAGTACCGCAAAAAAAAAAAAAAAAAAAAAAAAAACCTGTCTAATAACTGGCTCTGACCAAAAATGCAATAGACCACCTCAAAAGATAATGCATGCCTTTTGTTCAAAGACAAATGTGAGGAATCAAATGAGGAAAGGGCTGACAACTCAAGTATAACTGCCTGTTCTGATCCAGTCTCAAATGCTAGTTGGACCAATTGTCATTGAGGTCCTAGGACTGGTCCTCACTTTGTTGGGAAGAAAAATTCACTGGTCTTAGTGTCTCTAAAGGAGTTTATCTGGCTTTTCAAGGATGATTTATATTAACTGAATTCACAAGATCACAATAAAATTATAGTATATATGTATATATAAAATTATATAATTATTTTTGTACATGTACAGATACAATATAACATATATAATATAGTTACATATACTCTTATTTAAAAAGACCAGAATACTCATTTAATAAGCTTGTTATTATAGTCAATTTAGGAAGGAAATATATAATAACCTACCAGTTTAGGGGGACTATAAAAATATGATTTATTTTCCCTGAATCACTTCAGGGTCATTTCAAACATCATAGCATTTTATTCCTAAATATGTCAGCAGTCATACAAAAAAATAATGTGCATTCTTTTATTAACTACAGTATAATCATCACACAAATAAAATTAACAATCATCTCCTAATATTGCCTAATACCTAGTCCATATTGTTTCCTCAGTTGTCTCCTGAATGTTTTTCACAGCATTTATTATTTGTTTATTTATTTACTTTTTATTTTTTTAATTGGTGCATTATAATCATACATCTTTGTTAGATAAAAGCTGGTAAAGGCATACATGCACACATCTCTCATTTAACCCTTTCCAAATTCCCACTCCACTCCTTCCCCCTCCCTCCTTCTCAAGTTCAGTTTAGTGATTGAATTTGATATGTTTGTGAAAGTACATCATGTGCATTATGTGGTTCCCCTGTGCCCCCTTACCACCTTCAGTTAAGTCATCTTCTTTGCTCATCTAAGCTTCTCCTTCTTTGTCTAAAGTCCCTCTTAGACCCACTTTCTCCCTAGCTTCCACATATTAGGGAGAGCATACAATTTTTTACTTTTTGTGACTGACTAATCTCATTTAACATGTTTTCCAGTTCCATTCATTTCCCTGCAAATAACATGATGTCGTTCTTCTTTGTGGCTGAACAAAATTCCATTGTGTACATATCCCATAGTTTTGTAATCCATTCATCTGTTGATGGACATCTTGGCTGGCTCCACGGTTTGGTAATTGTGAATTGTATGGCTATCAACATAGATACAAGTGCATTGGTCTGATAGTTTGGTTTCTGTTCTTTTGGGTAGATACCCAGAAGTGGTATTGCTGGATCATATGGTAGGTTCATTCCCATTTCTGAGGATCCTCTATATTGTTTTCCAAAATGGTTGCACTAATTTGCAATCCCACCAGCAATGTATTAGGGTTCCCACTTCTCCACACCCTCTCCAGCATTTGTTGTTTGTGTTTTTGATGATTGCTATCCCGATTGGGGTTAGGTGAAATCTCAAGGTAGTTTTGATTTGCACCTCTCTGGTTGCTAATGATGTTGAACATCTCATACCTTTATTGGCCATTTGTATTTCTTCTTTTATGAAGTGTCTATTTAGATCCTTTGCCCATTTTTTAATTGGGTTATTTGTTTTATTAGCTGTGAGTTTCTTGAGTTCTCTGTATAACCTAGATATTAGTCCTCTATCAGAAGAGTAGCTGGCAAAAATTTTCTCCCACTGTGTGGGCTCTCTGTTGAGGTTCTTAATAGTTTCCTTTGCTGCACAGAAGCTCTTCAATTTAATGCAATCCCATGTATTGATCTTCCTTTGAGTTGCTTGTGCTTTGGGGTGTTGTTGAGAAAGTTTTGACCTATGTGGTATTGGTCCTATGCCCTCTTCTAGTAGTTGCAATTCTCTGGTCTGACTTCCTGGTCTTTGATCCATCTTGAATTGACTCTTGTGCAGAATGAGAAAGTGGAGTTTATTTCCATTTTACTGGATATGGTTAACAAGTTTTGCCAGCACCAGTTGTTGAAGAGGCTATCTTTGTTCCAGTGTATGTTTTTGGCTCCTTTGTCAAAAATCAATTGACTATAAGTGTGTGGGTTTTCTGAGTCTTCTATTGTGATCCATTGGTCTATGTGTCTGTTTTTGTGCCAATATGCTGTTTTCATTACTGTGGCTTTGTAGTAGAGTTTGAAGTAAGGTATTGTGATACCTCCCGCATGGTTTTTATTGCTAAGAACTACTTTGGGTATCCTGGGATTTTTGTTTTTCCGGATGAATTTAAGGACTGATTTTTCTATGTCTGTGAGGAGCATCCTTGGCAATTTCATGGGTATTGCATTGAATCTGTATATCAGTTTTGGGAGGTTGGCCATTTTGATGATATTTATTTTGCCTATCCAAGAGCATGGTAGATCCTTCCATATTCTAAGGTCTTTATCGATTTCTTTGTTCAACTTTTTATAGTTTTCCTTATAGAGGTCTTTTACCTCCTTGGTTAGGTTTATCCCTGAATATTTTATTTTTTGGGGTGCTATTGTGAGTGGAATTGTTCTCTGGATTTCTTTTTTTGGTGGATTTATGGTTGGCATACAGAAAAGCTTCTGATTTTTTAAGATTGATTTTGTATCCAGACACTTTGCTGAATTTGTTGATCAGTTCTATAAGTTTTTTGGTTGAGTTTGTTGGGTCTTCTAAGTATAGTATCATGTCATCTGCAAAAAAGGGATAGTTTTAGTTCTTCTTTCCCTATTTTTACCCCTTTTATTTCCTTCTCTTGCCTTATTGCTCTGGCTAGAGTCTCAAGTACTATATTGGGCAGAAGAGGTGATAATAAACATCCTTGTCTTGTTCTTGTTTTTAGTGGGAACTCTTGCAGTTTTTCCCCATTTAATATGATGTTTGCTGTGGCACTATTATATATTGCCTTTATGATATGAGGTCCATTCTTTCTATTCCAATTCTCTGCAGTGCTTTAATATGAATGGGTATTGGATTTTATCAAATTCTTTTTCAGCATCTATTGAAATGAGCATGTGATTCTTGTCTTTGATAATGTTTATGTGGTAAATTACATGAAATGTTTTCCATATGTTGAACCAGTCTTGCATCCCTGGGATGAACCTGACTTGGTCATGGTGTGTAATTTTCTTGAAATGGTTTTGAATGTGCATTGCTAGTATTTTGTTTAGCAGTTTTGAATCTAAGTTCATCAGCAACATAGGCACATAGTTTTCTTTTCTTAAGCCATCTTTATTTGGCTTTGTGATTTTGGCTTCATAGAATGTGTTTGGGAGAGTCCTGTTTCTATTTCATGGAATAGATTGAGGAGTATTGAGATTAGGTCTTTTATAAAGGTTTTATAAAATTCACTTGGAAAACCATCTGGCCCTTGGGTTTTGTTTGATGGTAAACTCTTTTTTTGCTGTTTCTTTCTCTTTGATTGCTATTTGTTGGTTTAAGTTTTCTATATCTTCTTGACTCAATTTAGGAAGGTTATGTGTGTCTAGAAATTTGTCAATTTCTCCTACATTTTTCCTTTTTTGGAGTATAGTTTTTCAAAGTAGTTTCTGATGATCCTCTGGATTTCCACACTGTTGGTGGTAATATCACCTTTTTCATCTCCTATTTTGGTAATTTCGTTGGATTCTACCTTTCTTTTGGTTAGGTTGGCTAATGGTTTATCTGTCTTGTTTACTTTTTCAAAAAATCATTTTTTAGTTTGTTGATTTTCTGTATTTATTTATTCTATATTTCATTAATTTCTTCTCTGATTTCAACAATTTCCTGTCTTCTACTGTCTTTGGAATTAGACTATTCTTGTTTTTCAAGGTTTTATGTAATTAGGTTATTCATTTGGTGACTTTCTGTTCTTTTTATGTGGGCACTCAGTGCTATAAATTTTCCTCTTAGTACTAACTTCAAGGTATCCCAGAGATGTTGATATTTTGTGTCTCTGTTTTGGTTGGTTTCTAGGATTTTTTTTTTAAATTCCTCTCCTTATTTCTTCTATGACCCATTCCTCATTCAGTAATGTGGTGTTCAGTCTCCATGTGTTTACATGGTTACTCTGGGTCTTCTTAGAGTTGATTTCTAGTTTCATTCCATTGTGGTCTGAAAGGACACAGGGAATTATGATACATTTTTTGAATTTGCCATGCTTGCTTTCTGGCCCAGAATGTGGTCTGTTTTGGAGAAGGTTCCATAGGCCACTGAGAAAAATGTGAATTCAGCTGTACTTGGGTAAAATATTCTGTATGTGTCCAATAGGTCCATTTGGTTTATGGTATTCTTTAGGTCTGAGATGTCTTTACTGACCTTTTGTCTAGAAGATCGGTCTAGTGATATGAGAGGAGTATTGAAGTCTCCCAGTATTTTTGAATTGGGATCTATGTGTGACTACATCATGAAGGGTTTCTTCGGGGCATAAATGTTGACTATTGTTATTTCCTCTTGCTGAACCATTCATTTTACTAGTAAAAAGTGACTTGCTTTGTTTTTCTGATAAGCTTAGGGTTAAAGACTAACTTGTCTAATATCGCAGTTGCTACTCCTGCTTGTCTTTGAGTTCCATTGGCACCTTACTCCTGCCCTTTACCTTTAGTTTGTGGGGATCTTTGCTTGTAAGGTGTGTTTCTTGCAGGCAGCATATAGTTGGATTAGGGTTTTAATCTATTTTGCCACCTTTTGTCTTTTTATTGGGGGAGTTGAGGTCATTTATATTCTGTGTGATTATTGAGAGATGATTTTTAATGTAGTAGTGTTTGTTCTTCTTTGCTTAGTTGTTTGCTGGTTCTGACATTTACTTGTTAGTTCTTCTTTGTAGTTAATCTCTTTGAGTATTTTCTCTAGTGCTGGTTTGGAAGACAAATTCTTTCAGTTTCTGTTTGTCATGGAACATTTTTATTTCCCCATCAATTTTGAGAGATAGTTTTGTGGGTTAGGGAACTCTTGGATGCAAGTTATTTTTTTGCAGAGTTTAGAATTTGTTGTTTCAGGCCCTCCTGGTTTTTATGACTTGGTTTGGGAGGTCTGCAGTGATTCTAATTGGTTTGCCTCTAAATGTCACTTGGTCTTTTACTTTTGTTACCTTTAAGATTCTCTCCTTGGCTTCTACATTAGTCAATTTGACTATTATGTGGCATGGTGAGCCTTTTCTTTGGTCTTGTCTAGCAGAGGTTCTATATGTTTCCTGTACCTATGTGTCAAATTCTCTATGTTTGGAAGATTCACTGATATTACTTCTTTGAAAAGATGGTTTAATCCATTAGTTTAACTTCTAGTCCCTATTATTCTTAGGTTAGCTCTTTTAACATCGTCCCAGATCTTGTTGATGTCCAATTCATACTGTCAATTTTTTTTTCTAAATTATGTATTATGCATTCATTTTTGGAATGGTCATCTTCTAAGAGTGATATTTTATTTTCCATGTGGTCTAATCTACTGTTTATAGTTTGTATTGATGCCTTCATTTCAGTTATTGCATCTTTCACTTCCTTCAAGGCTTCTCTTTGATTCCTGCCCAGGGTGTCCAATTCTTTGTTTATTTGTTCCTTTCTTTCCAGCTCTCTCTGCATTCTTTTTGGAAATATTGTATTATTTCTACATTAAAGATTTGAATTGTTCTTCTGGTAATCTCTGCCATCCTGTGTTGGTGAGTTCTGTTATTGTGGGATTGTGGTAGCTCATTTTTTCTTTGCTATTTTTCCTCCCCATGATTTCCCTGTTCCCTTGTTACTTTTGCAAGTTTTCTCTCAATTTATAGTTTTCTTATTTCTATTTTCTCTCTGTGAATAGTATCTTGTACTGAGTGGGATTACTCTAGGGCTTCTTCTACCCCTCTAATGGTGCTGTTGGTGGGTTTCAGGTGTTAACTTCTAGGGTTCACTTGTTGCTTCTGTTATGAGGATTCATCTCAGAGGTGTGAGTAGGACAGCTTGTGGCCTCTGCATTTTTAGGCCTCAATATAGGATGTGTTGAGCTATTCCTTCTATCAGCTGAGGTGACTTTATTCTTGGTGTTTGGCAATCCTTTCTGGTGCTTTACCTCTTTAGTCCAATCTCTGCCGTAGGGATTTAGAGGTGTCTGCTGGTATATACAAAGACAGGTTTTTGTTCAGTGGTGAAGGTTGGGTAAGGGGGGGAGAAGCTGTAGTGATGAATGCAAGAATAGGGATGATCCAGTGGAGTAAGAGTTTGAATGTGTTAAGGTGTTAGATAATGGATATGTGGGGGGATTCTGGTAGTCAATGTAGAGTATTTAGGTCTAGTGGTATGAAATGGTCTTGATATGAGACAGTGAAAAAGGAAAAAAGTGTTGAGGAGAAGAATATAGCTAGGAGAAAGGGAGGGAATCTTGTAAATGGGATGAGGAAGAGAGCCAACAACTGAGTAAAAATAACAAAGCAACCGACCATTAATCAAACAAACATAAATAAAACAAAGCAATACAAAACAAAAATGCAGTAAAAAGCAAAAACAAAAACCCTGCAAGTATATAAGTACTTGGTCTCTGCATTCTTTTTGGGTTTGTGTGGATATTTTCAACTTTTAAATGTCTACTCAGTATATTAGATTTTTGAGCATGTTTCAGGCATGCTTATTTGCTCTCTCCATCAGTGCAAGAATAGAGTTCTACTGGTGCCTCTCCCACTGCAAGCTTATGTATCTGAGTTCTCTACAAGGACTGTTCCTGTGCAGCTCTTTGTCTATGTAGGCAGCAGGTGTCACTGGATCTGGACCCAGTGTAAGCCTGAGGCTCTGCGCTTTCCATGGGCCCTGTCTGCATCTCTCTCTCTGCCTTTGCTTGTGGCAGGTATGCAGTCTAAAGGCAGAGCATTTTCCAGTGGCCCTGTAAGGTCTCTATTCCCTATGTGCTCTGGATCCCTCCTGCACTTCTGCTCCTATCCAACCGCTAGAAGGGCGGGTGACCGAGTCTGTCATTTGCCACAGGAGCCCCTCCGGCCATGCAGTTAACTTACAATTGAGTGCTTCTCTGGCTCTGGAGGGAGAGGTAAGCTGGAATGTCCCCACCCCAGGCTTAAGCTGGTCATCCCAGGCATTCCTGCTACTGTTGGATCATGCAAGGATATGCTACCTGATTAGGGTGTGACATTCTGGAGTCACTTACTCCACATCTGGTCACTGGGTATGCAGGAGGTATTTAGATGCCTCAGTGCTAGTAGACCCTGCTCCAGGTGGCTGGTTCAATGGCAACTACTGCTCCTAGGTGCATGCAGATGCCACAAGCACAGGCTCCTTCACTCTCCCTGGTCTGCTTTCTGGGTTTTGTTCAGATGTGTTTCAATTTTCAATACTTTGTTCACTTTATCGCTGCATTTTTATTCCATTATGAATAAAATATTACTATTCTTGATACAAAGGAAAATAGTAGAGAGGGTCTTCTTCATTTATAGGAGACATGCACATGTCATCTAAACATAATTTTCATGGTTGTAACATATGAATATGAATAACCTACTTTGTCCTTCTATTATTTAAAAAAGATACTTTTCCAAAAGTGCTGAGTGGTTGACTGGCAGGTGGAAAGCATGAACAAATCTTATTTACCATTACCTGTAGGATATTGCTAATTAATAAGTCTGATAATTTAATAGTTGACACTTTGTTTTGATCTAGCTCCTGGAAAATAAATAATTATATAAAATGTTTCTTAATGGATTCACAAGGTTATGTTTGATATCACAACTTAGTATGCAGTAAATCTTAATGCATAAACCTTTTCATTCATTTGTTCCAAAATTTTAATTAGGTTGAACTTTTTCTGATAGCACTTCAGATTTTTTAAGTTCCTTCAAAACATTCTATGATTTATGTTTTTAATATATTAAAAACCTACCCAATTCTCAAATGCCTCTAGGTTTATTTAAGTCGACACATAAATGCCACTATTAAATTTGAAAACCTCTGGCGCTGAGAATAAATTATCCTTTTAGAGCTATTTCTTCAATATAACTAAACCACACACACACACACACACACACATATACTTTTAAATGTTTTGTAGATACCTATTCTTTTTTTTTTTTTTTTTTTTTTTTTTTTTGGTACTGGGGATTGAACTCAGGGGCATTCTACCTCCGAGCTATACCCCCAGCCCTATTTTTTATTCTTTATTTTGAAACAGGGTCTCACTAAGTTGCGGAGTGCCTCACTAGGTAGCTGAGGCTGGCCGAGAACCCGGATCCTCCAGTCTCAGCCTCCCAAATGCTGGGATTACAAGTGTGTGCCACGCTCAGCTTGTAGATACCTATTCTTAAGAGTGCTATGCATTCATTAGGAATTCCCTAAGTTCATAACATTTAAAAATAGTACTTACAGGTTATTTGCTAATATAAAACTATTTCTGCATTTCATCTAGTTTTATGGGCAGGGCAAGTAGCAAAATAATATGACTTGCCTAAGAATTAAATTCCTATGAAAAATGTTATAGCTAAAGACAGCATAGAACTTATTGAAAAAAGAGAATTACTAATAGAGACACATGGATTTAAACATCAGATCAGCTGCTAAGCAGCTGGATGATGCTTTTAAAGTTATTCACCTTCTCTAAGACATAGTTCTCTTATCTGACAAACAAGTGACTTTGATTTGGCTGCTTCTGAGAATGAGATGAGTATAATTAACTTATATTTCTATAGCATTTACTACATTGACTCAAAATACTTCATTTGGTTCTAGTCTAGGCTTTGTGAGGTAGTTTAGGTGACTGTTTAAAATGTCCTTTTCCCTACTATTATGGAAAGTCTTGAAGGCCAGTTTAAGGCATTTATATATATATATATATATAGTTTAAAAGTCCCATTTACTAAAGTCCTCAATATATTCCAGGTACTATTGTTTACAGTCATAACTCTAGTTCTTTTGTAACTCCTTTAGAAATTTATAATTTAATATATAATGAAACCAAGGATCAGGAAGATTAAATTCCTTGCTACACAATGCATGCTTGTTTGTGCTGGAAGTTGGATAAAGGTATGAATAACAATAGTTTCTGAATTTTTTCCTATTATCTCATGTTTTTATTTTTCTTTTCATCTCTGTTAAGGTAGAATGAAAATCATTTAGCATATCAATGTTTCACACAATAATAATGAGCATAATGGCCTAAAAAGCAGATTAATATAGTCTTAGAAGAATAATAAAAAACTAAGGAAGAAAGTGAACAGGAATATTATGCAAAGTGAGCTTAGCCAGTCACAGAAAGTAAAAGTCATATATTTTCTCTCATATGTAGAAGCCAGAGAGAAATTGGGAAGTAAAGGGCTTCAGATAAATGGGGAGAGATACTGGCAGATAGCGTAAAGGATTTGGGGAGGGGAAAAAGGAGACATCATGAAATAGCTCAAATAATGCTATGTTCATATATAAAGTTATAAATACCAAACTAACTCATACGAGAAGGGGGAGAAAGTGAGGTGAGATTTGGAGGGAAATACACCAAGTACAGTGTTCAAGTATATGTCTATCATTCTGAACATCATTATGATGTATAATTACCATGTACCAGTAAAAGTATATTTTAAGAAGTGAACAGGAAAAATGCATAAGATAAATGAACTTAGGTCCCCATAGAGATAGAAACTTGGCATTTCTGTGATGTAGGTGACCTAGAAAATGTAAGATTAGTGCTACAAAATTTTGCATACATACAACTAGAAAATAAAGAAACAGATATATATTTTATGAATTTGGCCTGGAGATATGCTTAAATTTGAACCAAGAAAAGTGAGAGAAGGGAAGATGAGAAAATTAATTAATGGAATATAATCTCAAGATATTTACCTGCAATTGCAAATAGTTTAATTTAGCTGGAGTGCCCACTATGTAGAAGGAAGTAAAATGAAATGAGATTAAAAGACTAGTAGAAGTCAGGCATGGTGGTACACACCTGTAATCCCAGTACTTGGGAGGCAGAGATGGGGCAATTATAGGCTAGGCTAGTCTCAGCAACTTAACACTTAACAAGACCTTGTATCAAAATACAACATAAAAAGGGTTGTGGGTATAGCTAGAAGGTAGAATTCCAAGTACAAAAATAAAAAAAACTGATAGAGACAAAAAGTTCAAAAAGTTATGGTGAGCTCTGTGACATATCAATTTAACTCCTAGATAATACTCAAGAGAAATATGTTTATATATGCACCAAAAAGTCCAATAATTTAAACTATTTATAATTACCAAAAATATAATAGTTCCTGAAAGATCATTGTTAGAAAAACAGATAAATAGATGATATATGCTTGTACATATCTGTATAGAGCAATGAGACTATCACTGCAAGCAACAGTGTAGCTGCATGTCAAAAATATAAAGGTTGAACATAAAATGGCAAACACAATACTACAAATGTATGATTGTATTTTTATAATGTTAAAAATCAGAAAATGTATAGTTTTAGAAATCAAAGTAATGATTGTTCTTAGGAGATAGTTACTAAAAGAAAACAGAAGGAGGTCACAATGGTGCCAGTAATCTTTTTTCCTGATTCAGGGGCTAGGAACATGGATTTTCTCAGTTTGTGAAAATAATTCCAACTGTACATTTATGATTTGGGTATTTTTCTATAGGAATTTTCTACTTTAAGCAAATATGATGATTATCTGAGGAATTGATATTCTTTATTTGGCAAAGAGACATGGATGAAGTTTTTTGGCTGAAGAATTGTGCAATTCCATCACACTTGGTAAAACAGAATGAAAGGCAAAACGTGGGCAGTAGTAACGGGAACACAGAGAAGGAGATAGACATGATGAAAGAAACATTAAAATGGATTAAATCCATCCTTAACAGAGTATCATAAGTAAAGAAAATGGAGGAATTGTCTTGTTTATTAAATGAGATTTCAAGATTGGGTAGAAGGCCATATCACTGA
The DNA here is from genome assembly GCA_004027655.1 of Graphiurus murinus. Classification (NCBI taxonomy): domain Eukaryota; kingdom Metazoa; phylum Chordata; class Mammalia; order Rodentia; family Gliridae; genus Graphiurus; species Graphiurus murinus. Next base: position 32,541 of record PVLC010001164.1, on the reverse strand, counting down.
GAAATATGAAAATCAAGAGAGTAAACTGGCTGAGTTGTGTGTGTGTGTGTGTGTGTGTGTGTGTGTTTAATCATTCTATGATCAGGCATTTTTTCATTATGGTGGACTTACACTACAGGATGAAAAAAGGTCAGAGCTAGAGAGATTAATTACAGATGAGTAAAATTAATTTCTAAGAGAAAATTGATTATAGTTTGGAGAACAGTTGTGCTTAAGATGTAAAATGATAGAGAAATGTCATCAAGGAGAACATGGACATTTTCGTATGTTGGGGACCATAATACTAATTTGTGTTGTCATGGTGATAGAACAAAAACTCTTTGGTGGATTTTCTGATTTTCATCCTGTTTCACCGTTGTCTTCAGTAAATGTCTTAACTTTTTCAAGATACTCAGTTTCCCCATCCACAGCATTGGGATAATAATACTACTTTTATCATAAGACTGCTATGATGATTAAGGTTTAAGTAGATTCTTGGCCCCTACAGAGTATCTGGCATGTATAGGTGTTAGCTAATCTCATTGTCTGTGGCAACAGATTCCAAAATCAATAGACACACAATAAAATATCATCCACATAGCGGTGATTCACAAAGGTTTGACAACTATTTGTATTACAGTTCTACAGATCTGAATAAGAACCTAGACTTAGAGCTGGCCATATACGCCAGGGATTCTACTTAACATGACTTGTCTTAAGCTTCTTACTTCAATTTATTTTCTTATCCTGTGCAAAGTAATCCAGTAAGGAATTTTTACTCAGAATTCCTAAATATATTCTCTTAAGTCTTATATTAAAAATTTCTAAGTGATTGAAATTGATGGATGGCATTTAATACATTATTCATAGAATCTCAACACCTTCAGTAAAAGTGTCAGTTAGTAATTTAATGTTTCATTGTTTTTGTCCCCTGCCCCCAAAACAGGACTAGAATTCTCTAGAACTTTTAATTTTGCAAGTCACTGCCCAACTTTTGACCCTTATCTGTCAGACATAAACATCTGTTGGTTGTGATTCACCTAATGAGTTGGAATCTTATTAAGGAAATCAGGTGTATCCCAGGAGCTCCCCTGTCCATGACAGGGTCAGTCTCAATATTACCCAGTAATCAACTCTGTTGCCTACATGCAGGTGGGTAGCGGTTACAGTTATTGTCATTTTGTACCTGGAGAAACTCAGAGAGGAGGATTAAGTGACTTCCTCAAGGTCATATAAGAAATAGGTGGCATTCCAAGGAACAGAACTTGGAATACATGTAACTAGATTACTCTTTGAGTAGTTTTGACTTTATTATGAAGATACTGAATAATTTTCTATAATATGCCATTGTATACTTCAACATTATTTATTAGATTCAGCATCAAGGTTTATTACCTTGCAGGAGTCCCTAGCTATCCATAGCTAGAGACAAGTCATGTTAAGTTTGAACCATTTTATGAGACTGGAGAGAATGTTAAAGATCAGTAGTCAAGATGAAGAAAATTCATATCTATTTTTGAGCTAGTTTAATGGGTTGATAGCTTATAATTTACTTAACATGCTTGCATATTACTTTTGATTTCAGAAGTAGTGAGCTGTGTCTTCACTTATATGCCTCACCATATGCCAGCAGTAATAGAAGTTGCTTTTCTTTTAACACATTGCATAGGGCACATTTCCTGAGGAGAGGGGTGAGGGGAGCCCTATTTTCAGATTCTAAGGAAGAGAACTTGTATTGTTCATTAATTAAAAATTTTGTCTCATGTAGCCTAATTTGATTATTCCAAGAAAATGAAATAAATATTAAAATAAAAATTTTAATGTTAGACATGTGAATAGGTTTTGATAATTTTGCTGTTGAATATGAAATAGATCTCATTTATGGAGCATTTAATAAGTCTCAAAAATTAGGCTATCAAATTTAAAGGAAAAATTCAAATCAGAAAGTTCTTATTATTTTTTACTATGCTAGAATTAAGGCATGGTTAATTCTGAGAGTCTTATAAACATTAAGCTATTTTAGACTCATGCTTATAATAAATAGATAGTAAATGATAGATATTTGATACTTATTCCTTGATTTTTGTTTGAATTTTCCATTAGACATTCTTTTAGTTCCTTTCTTTTGTATATTAAAGCTTTTGTATACATTAACTTGGTAAAGTATGTTTTAACTATTCTGTACCAAAATATTGCAAAGCTTTTTGAGACTTATCCTTGGTTTTCCACCCATAGGTATCTAAGTACTAACATCTAGACATACACAGGTATTATAGGTATCACATGATCTGATAAGCAAATACCACATACTCAATGTATCCTTTAAAAAAATTCCCTCTCAGACCTAGCTACACTCATCCTACTATGAAAACATTCTTGATTTGTGTGTGTATGTGTGTGTGTGTATGGTGTGGGGCGTCAAACACAGGGCCTTGCACATGCTAAGCAAGTTCTTTACTACTAAGTGCACTCTCAGGTCTGAAATTCCTTTTTGATGATACAGTTGCATGGACAGTCTCATGAAGTATTATGGTCTTCAGATTTTCAAATCACTTGTGCTTTAAGAAAGTAATCAGTTACAGGTGATAAGATTGTCAATAAGCTAGTTTAGTAGTAGAGATGGTTTTCTACCCATCCCATAATTCAGATTGCAAACAGAAGATTCAGCTTGCATACCGTTAATAGTACAACATATTTGAAGTTTACTGTGCAGGGGATAATAGCACCTCAGTTCTCTGTATGTTAATTAATAGTAAGTAGATAGCTAATTTTAATAAATCCTGTCCACAATGTTTTTTCTTCCTTTATAACAGTCTGTGCGTGCACGCACACAAACACACACATATTTATATGCACAAAATATACATACATCCTTATAATTTTATATGTAATAGTTTACTAATACATTTTCAGTATTTATTTGAGTATTAAAATGTTCATTTATAGATCTAAGTATACATATATTGATATAGCTATATAGCTATACATATGTACTTAGAGCCAGATAAACCCATATATATGTATATCAAGATTAATCCTTAAATGTACACACACACACATATATGTGTGTATATAGACACAGATATATAGATTCATATACAAAGTCTGACTTCAAATTAAATTCTACTTCTACCTTTTGAAATGTACTATTAGTATAATTTAAACTATATGTGCTTTGCTAACAAATGTGATACATTACATTAAATTTAATTAAATTTTTGTTGCATTAAAATTTTGCAAATTGCCAGATTTATTTTAAAGGAGTAGATTTAAGTATGTCAGACACCAAAGTCTACATTTCTACATGCATCATTATCATTCATGAGCAAATAATTATAACTTAATAGTTATTTTTCATTTGAAAAAAAAACCAAGAAAGTTTTGATTAAGTGACTTATACTGTGAAGTGTCTCTGATTTTAAATGAATAGCTTTTATGAATACCCTATAATGACCACTTCTTTCTCAAATGCTTCCTACATAGTAGACCGATTTTAAATCTAATTATCACATGTTTTAGGCTAAGATGACTCAACTGCCTGAGGCAGAAAAGGAGAAGATTGCTGAGCAAGTGGCTGACTTCAAGAAAGTAAAGAGTAAGCTGGATGCAGAGATTGAGATATGGGATGACACAAGCAATGACATCATTGTTCTTGCCAAGAAGATGTGTATGATCATGATGGAGATGACAGACTTCACAAGGTAATTATATACAAAATGATGTGTAATACTGATAATGGTTAGGAACATTTGTCACATTAATAATACTTCAAGTTTCTCTGAGTGGCATGGTCCAAAATGAAATGGCAGAAGAAAACCAAGTAATCCACAAATAGAAAGTGGTAGGTATATAACTCTACAGGTTTTGGTAAATAAATATGGCAGAGTGTCTCATAAATTGCCATGTAATTTAGATACTACTTTATACCCTCTCACCTTCACCTTCTTCAGGAACCTTCCCAGTGTATCATGCTAGCATCCTACATTTACAAAGAAATGGACAAGCCAAGAAATGGTCACCATTGAAGCTATCTGAATGGTTTGTTTCTTACAGTTACATAATTTTAGCCATAGTAATATATAGTATCATCAGGATTGGTGGTATCTTTTGCTCCTAAGATGGTAACTAGATATATTTAAAACTGCAATGACTTAATGATAACCATGAAGAAATCATATGTTGTGTATATATTTCAGAAGTAATAAAAATGTCTGTTATACTTTTTTTTTCTTTGAAAAGCATGAAAGGAACTTTAATCAGCATAGCCAACCAAGGGTACAAGGGGACTCATGGAGGAACTGACAATGACTTGAAGTTTTATAGAAAGGAAAATGAAGACAAGGGCTAGAGTTTGCATAGCTGGAGGCTTTTCATAGCTGCCAAAGCCCTGATCCTGATTAGGTTTGGTCTCTATCATTATTATCTCAGGATTGGTCAGACAGGCTGTGTCTTTCATAAGAAAGTTGCTGTTGCCTGGGGGGTAGGTTAGACTCATAATATATTTATAAAGCAGACCTGGTTCCTAGAATCCAAGTTAACTAAGAAAGGGAGACCTGAGAAATAGAGGCAAAGATGCCAAGTCTTTAATACTGCTTTTAGCTACTCATTTGACATTTGCTGGCAAAAGTTAGGAATCTAAGTCATTGTTACAATTCTTTTGTCCATTCTTCAATTTTGAGATCATTAGGGTGTCAGCCAATCTGGTTTTGTAGGCTTTTTGGACCTGGGTAATTAGTCTTTAAACAATGTGTCAGATGCTTAAGCCTAAAATTAGAAGCACCAGATAGATTATAAAGCAGGCTACAGAAAGGAGTCAAAATAAGAAGATATTCAAATATCCAGCTAAATAAATTCTAGGGAGTTCTCTCTCTTTTGAAATGACACCATCAATCTTGATTACTACTAAAAAAAAATAGGGATTTGAAAATATGTCATTTGCCTGTTTCTAAGCTATGAGTTCCACTTTTGTGCAGAGATTCCTGTCAGAAGGGCTTTATTGTCAGGCAATCATTCCTAAGAAACCCTTATAGATTATTTCTCAGCTTACTTACTTTTATTAGGGCTGACACGCATGAACATTCAGGTTACATTTAAAAGGGCCATTATCTTTTGGGGTTTTTTTTTGGGGGGGGGGCATCAAGGATTGAACCCAAGGGAACTCTACCTCCAAGCTACACCCACAGCCCTATTTTATTTTTTTTTAATTCTGAAACAGTCCCTCACTAAGTTGCTGAGGACCTTGCAAAGCTCTTGAGTCTGGCCACAAACCTTTGATTCTCCTATTTCAGACTCCCAAATACTGTGATTTCAGGTTTCCATCGCCACAGCTCATTTACCTTTCCCCTTTAATTTCCTATGCTTGACTGTTCTTTGACTTTTCTTCCACCCTCAGGTTAGTACATTTTCTTTGCTTATACTTATTTGCTAGATATTCAAGAACAAGTAAGAGACCTCTATGTTAGCCAAAAATTAACCTCTTTCCTTCCTGCTATTAAAATCAGCCAAGACTCTGCAGGTTTTTTTTTTTTTTTTTTTTTTTTTTTTTTTTGCGGTACTGGAGATTGAACTCAGGGGCATTCTACCTCCGAGCTATACCCCCAGCCCTATTTTTTATTCTTTATTTTGAAACCGAGTCTCACTAAGTTGCGGAGTTCCTCACTAGGTAGCTGAGGCTGGCCGCGAACCGGGATCCTCTGGTCTCAGCCTCCCGAATGCTGGGATTACAAGCGTGCGCCACCACGCCCGGCTGTTTTGTTTTGTTTTTAAGAGTTTATTTACTTCTTCATATCTTCATTCTTTTTCCTCTATCAGTTGTGTTATCTACCTGGGTTGGTCAGGGACTTGCTGGTCACATGTAGCTTCCTTGGAAGCATGTGGAACATTTCCCTTTCCACTGACCTTCCTCTTTGCAGAATGCGTACAGGTTGGCTTCCTCTTCTCTAGGGTCCTCTCAATCCCCTTGAATGGGAGAATGGGAGACACACTGAAATTGCAAGATCCTTCGAGGGGTCCTAGAATTCCTTGGGCTCTGACCTAGGAGGACAAAGGCCAAAGCATTTGTTCTTTTTTCTAAGCTCTTTCCTTTTCCTCAGCTTTGGTTTCTAAGTCTCAGTTGTCAAACACCCAGGAGGCCAGTTCCATAAGTCTTGAAGTGGGCGTAATGTGTTATAATTCTAACTTCTGTAATTTTAAATTTACCTCTACCATTTAATTGGGGTCAGAATTATCTCAAATTAACTCAGAATATTCTGTTAGGAGTTGTAGTTCTGCAAAGAATTAGCAGGTAATAGTTACAAAGATTTATAAGGAAAATATAAAACACAATACGATAAAAAACATAATTAGTTTATACAATAGTTCTGAACCAAAACAATTTTAGTAATAGCACTAATGTATTTTTGATACCTGTATAGCTTCTACAAACACACATAAATAATGTCAACTTAATCACATAGAAAATTTTTTGTAATTTTATTTCTTTGAAAAACCCTTTTGCAACCTTTAAACACCTTTCATAATTTACCCCAACCATTACCTAGTGTTATATTTTAGCTCTTTGTTTTGGGGGATCGTAGTCATCTTTATGACAACAGTGTATCCAAAAGAGTCTTGAAATGAGAGTGATAGGCATTAGCTCAAAGATAAAGAGAATGGCTATAAGAAAAAGATGATGAAAGAAAAAAAAGGTCAAAGAAAAAGGTTGAAACTGTAGAAGAAAACAATGATTTTTTTCATACAACTTATCTTTTTCAAATGAGGATTTAGGTCATTTATACGTGACTTTTCACCTTTCATTCTCCCTTCTTTTCCAATATCTTGATAGTTTTATGGTGTATATTTATAGTCTGATGATATTATCTACTGATAATTTTTGTTGTATATATATTCATACATATAATTATATCTCAATTTCCCATTATTTATGATGAAAAACCATCTATCCTAATCCTTCCTTCTGCATCTTACTACTTACTATTTTATATCTCATCTACATCTCAAACTCTCTTTACTATATTTTGTTTTATATAGTTAAGACAGATAAAATTCATTCTCAATAATTTGTACTTAATTCACAGTCTGATTCTGACTGTGAAGATTAATAACATTTTCATTGTTATAACATTGATATAATTAACTGAGATAGTAAACACACAGAAGGAAAACATATTTCTTGTAGAAAGCTGAATTAGATTTTGCACATAAAGTATCCGTACATTTATATGTAAAACAACAAATCATGGAAAGACATCTGAAATAAGAGTTTCTTAACCTTTCTCACCATAAAGTAGTGTGAAAAATTATGATGTATCTAGTACCAGGGAGAAAAACAGTGAAGAATAAAGTCATGAAAAACAGAAGCTTTAAAAATGTTGATAAATAAAACTGAATCCCATGAAGAAATAGTATTAAAGTAATAATTAGGAAATACAACATAAAAGGGGACACTGGGCCACAGTAATGACTTTTAATGATTAATCAATAAATAGTTTTACCTGAAGAGATTTTAAGACGATAATTGAAAATATATTAATTTTGTCAATTCTAAGTTTATTATTGATTTTTGTTTAAGTAGCTTCAGTAAGTGGTGGAATGAAAAAACAAAGCTTTATTAAAAGGCTTGGATAAAAGAATAGTAGATGAGAAAAATATGCTAAAAGCAGTAACTTAAAGGAGGCAAAGGATCAATGCAAAATTTTTTAGATTTCTGAATGTTTGAATGAATCTATTTTAGGTTGAAATTAAAGAGGAAACAGGGAGGGATAGAATGAAAGTGTAAAGGAGGAATAAAAAGCTATATTCAAATATGAGATAAAGGGATAGAACATTAACATTGATAAGGAAAAGGAGCTGTTAAAAAAAATTGAACAGATCTGAAGTTATAAAGAGTTAACCTGGATTTTCCTTCTAGTCTTAGCTTGAATAATCATGAACTCATAATAGGAGAAGCCATTCTGGGCATCCAGTATAAAGACCTCCCCTAACCAGTCTCTCTATGTTATAAGATCCTATTTACTTTTGTGTTAGTAGATAGTACTTCTTGGATTGTCTAGTTCATTTATTTATACATGCTATGCTTGTATATACATAGCAGAGTATAAGTTTTATAAAATTTGTCTTATTTTATACCTAGAATTTATTATTGTTAGAAAAACGGACAACAAGGGACATGGATGGACAGCATAAAGAGAAACCTTTAATGAAAGTCTGGGAGAGACTCTTTTGGCAGAACAGAAAGAGCCACCCTTACAGTCCAGGAGGGACATTTTTATAGGGTGAGGTAGGGAAGGGGTCAGTTTATGAGGATCTAATCGAGGGCTAGTACGAGTAGATGCTGATTGGGTCAAACTGGTGTAGTTTTTCAAACCTTCGTCAGCATATACAGCATATCAGGTCATCAGGTGCCAGTTTGCAGTTCAAACAGTGAAAAGAACAAGTATTAGGAACCTTCCTGGTAGAAGTCTGGTGGAAAGCATTGTTACTAGCTCAGAGAATGAAAAATTCTAGCAGGCTACCTCTTTCAATAACAGTATGGGTGTATGCTGAATATATATTTAATACATACTAGTTGAATGAATTAAATTATCCAGGAATGGTGGTGCACACTTGTAATCTCAGTACTTGGGAGGCTGAGACAGGAAGATCACAGGTTCATGGCCAGCCTCAGCTACTTAGTGAGGCCCTCTACAATTTATTGAGACCCTGTCTCAAAGTAAAGAATAAAAATTAGGGCTGAGAGTGGAGTTCTGAAGTACAATGCCCCTGGATTCAATATCTAGTTCTGCAAAAGAAAAAAAAAAAAAAAAGAAAGAAAGAAAGAAATTAAATTAAATTTAAAAACAAAAACATTGTGATTTCAGAAGGAATTAGGAATAAACAAGTAAAAATACACAAAACAGTATACAAACATAAACTCTTGAAACTCATTCTTTTGTTCACCTGGTTAATAACCCATATGTAGATCCTAAGTGATGAACATGAAGATTTTAATTGTAATTCCCATGTGGCATTAGAAAGACACAGGAGAGGTGGAACTGAGATCTGCAGAAAGTTTAGAGCTATTCTCCCAATAAGAGAACTAGAAATATTTCCATGGATGAGCTTAGAGGCATCTAAGGAGGATGTATTTCCTGGGATTTTTGTCAAATAGAGGTTGTGTTTATGAAACAGAGCTGGGCATGGTGGTGTACTCTAGTAATCCCAGTACTTGGGAGGCTGAGACAGGAGGATCCCAGGTTCATGGCCAACCTCAACAACTTTGTGAGACCCTATTTCAAAATATAAGTAAATAAATGAATATTTATTTATTATTTGGGTGTGTAGGTCTGGGAATATAGCCCAGAGCTAGAATGCCCATGGGTTCCACCCCCACTGCCACAAAAATAAACAAACAAACAAATACCTCAAGTCTCTGTAAACTAATCGAATCCAAACTGCATAATTAGAACTGCTACCCTGAAAAAAGAATTAAGATGCAAGAAGCAATGCTGAGCAAGTAAGTTAGAAAATATCTTGGTAAGTCTCGGCAGAACGATGACAGTGATAACAACAGAGACTATGTGAGGTGACCATTCTGAATGTGGAACACATAAAGTTAGATATGAGAGCTAAAATGGTTTACTACTCTTATATGCAAGAAAAAATTTTAAATAAAAATAGCATACTTTACTGCAGATAAAATTATATGAAGTATTTTAAAATTTCTAAGAAATATTTACCATAGTAAAAATAGAATTCAGTAAAATAAACTTTCCAAGTCATTAGAGGAAATTAATGTAGAAAGGATAGATTAAATTTGATAACAAGAAAGAAAATAGGAAAATGTGGAATGAAGAAAGCTGCAATAATAATATACATTATACTAAATACGTAAATATTTCTGATATGTACATATATGTTTACATGTGGGGTGTGTGTGTGTGTGTGTGTGTGTGTGTGTGTGTGTGTGGTACTGGGGACTGAACCCAGAGACACTATACCACTGAGCTACACCACTAGAACTTTTTATTTTTGATTTTGAAACAGGGTCTCATTTAGTCACTGAGGCTGGCCTCAAACTTATGCTTTCTTTGTTTCCTAAGTAGCTAGGATTGCAGGCAAGTGCAACCACACTTGGCTAGCTTACTTTAAAAAAAAAAAACAAAAAACAAAAAAGCAATTACAAGTAAAATCATACATTAAATACAAAAGAAATCTTTCATTTAAATAATAGAGGCATATAGGATTTTTTAATAGAAATCATGGGATAATTGGAAGAAAACTCTCTGAAAGAATAATGAAATAAATGAATGAATAGAAGATATTTGAACAATAAGTATCCAATGGCTTTTATTTGCTGTGTGATACCATCAATGGAATTTAAGAAGGCTGGAGAAACCAAAAGAGGAGTGGTGTCTTTGGTAAAGAAACAGATCTGGATAATAGAAGGTAATCAACTAGGAATATGTATAGTTTTGTTGTTGTTGTTTTGTTCTGTTTTTTTACCTATTTTGAATCCTATCATACCTAACATATTTGTTAAGGCCAGCTGAATACATTTTATCTTTACATGTTCTGAGAAGACTAGTTGGGCAGGCTTTACCTAAGGTCACAGGCTAGAAGGAATTTTGCAACAGAATTGAAACTATGAAAAGGATATATTGAAGTAACTGACTGGGTTCAAACTAGGAGAGAAGGGAAATGGCAATGGGAAGTAGTACAAAAGTTGGAAGGTAAGAGCTTGTCACCTGAGAAAGGGTGAGGTTATAGGCTTCCTGGCAATTTTAGCTGCTCTGTTTATCACCCTCAAAGGAATTAATTTCTTATTGTTGATAGACTTTGAATGAAGTTAGAAAAGATTCTGCTACGTCAGTGACTTTTAGGGTATTATAAAATATATGTAGCTAGGGCATTAGAAGAGGATTCACAACCTCACAGAGTGAGAACTTTTTGGAACATAGACACATTTCATGTTTTGCAAAAGCTAAACACTACAGTATTCTCATTCTCAGACTCCATAGGTGTCATTGCTGAAGACATCCACAGAAGGGATACTGTGTGTTCAAAGTACAGGAAAGGAAAGGGAGCAAAATTGAATTTTAGACTTTGATTACCTCTTGCACTTGACTGGACCCAAAATCAGCTCAATTTTGGTTCATGTAAATGTTGATAAATTATTTTACATTGAATGAAACCTTGTTTTTTATCATTTATAATTCTGTTTTAAGAGTTTTTTTTTTTTTCTCATACACCATAGTGGTTTTCTGAGGTTAATCTTAGCAGTTTTAGATATAAGCTGTTCTTTAGTTCTACCCATGACACATTTCTTTCTCCACAGGTATTTTAGTTGTTGTTTGGGGACTGTGAGAATGGATGCATAACTGAAAGTGTGGTATTTATCAGCAAGTAGTCACTCATTTGGCACATACTCTGCCCTGAATACAGATAATTTAAGGATTAATATGGTTAAGAAGGATGAAAAAAAATAATACATTATCTCTTCTGAAGTATTGCTAGATGCTGTGTTTTCTCTTTTCCTCAAACACTATTTTACTAACAAGGAACATGATAATAGTTAAACATTCATGAATGCTTGCTAGATACTATACCATAATAAATACATATGTTTTATCATTTTTTTATCCTAATGATAGTTTTGTCATTATATTTTCCACTTCATTGTTAAAAAAATAGAGATCAGATAAATTGCTTATGAACATGTAAGTGATATTGGCTTTGAATTGGGGTTGGTTCAACTTCAGAATCTGGGCATCCTATTGCAAGTTTTATTCTGTGCTAAATACAGAAAAAGACCCAAGAAGGAAATAAATGGACACATTATAAATAGCAGTGATTGTGTTACGTATGGTGTGCTTCTAGCAGTAGGTTATGTTAGGATTTCAGAAAAGAGGGAGTATCAGTGGAGAATAAACAGGCAGGAAACATGAATAAGTGAAATTTATATTAGACTTTGAATGAGATGTGGGGTTGAATTGTGAAGTGAGATGATGTAAGTGAGAAGTTCTACAAGAGTGGGAGCCAGGAGGCGGGAATGAGTCAGAGCTATTTAGGTTCTCTAAGAAAACTACACAAATAAAGAGAGACATTAACATGGTGTGGTGGCACACACTTGTAATCCCAGTACTTGGGAGGATGAGACAGGAGTATCCCAGGTTCACAACCAACCTCAGCTATTTAGTGCCAGCTACTTAGTGAGGCCCTCCACAACTTAGTGAGACTCTGTTTCAAAATAAAGGATAAAAAAACAGGGCTCGGAATCTAATTCAGAGGTAGAATGCCCCTAGGTTCAATCTCCAGTACCATAAAAGAAAAAAGAAAAATGGGCATGAAGAAAGTAATAGATTAAAAAGATCTTTAGAAACAGACAGGGGTGTTTATATGTAGTACGAAATAGAGAACTACTCAAAGATTCTAATCATGGGGTATAATACAAAGAAAAGAAATCTAGGAATTATATGTGGGAAGAGTTACAGGAACTTTTATATGGTTCTGCTAGTAGATGCAGAACCATTGAGGTCCGGCCATAGTTGGAGACCTATACAAGCTTTGTTACACTATCAAGACTGAAGTTTTGGCATCTTCTGACAACCCCACATTCCTTTTTTCCTTTTTTTTTGGTATGGATATATATATGGATATATATATATATATATCCATATATATGTATATCCATATATATATATATATATCCATATATATCATAATGATGTTTAAAGTGATAGAAATGTATATACAAATAGCATATACATTTATTCAGTCTCTGGTACTTTCTAGAACCAGGCATTAGGACTTAAGAATTTTTGGAGTAGGTCAATCTTTTCCTCTTACATTACTTAGTTTCCCAGAAAGCATCAGTTTGATTCTTAATTTTTCTCACTGAAAGTTTGGACCTTGGCTTTCTCAAATTGGCTGTCACTGCTTGTCATCTGCTTTTGAGTTTGCTAATATCTCTTGTGCTGTCTCTTCCTACTGGGGTTAGGTCTTTAGAGAAAACAAAACAAAACAAATTCATCTGAAGTTTTATAGAGACGTGGAGGGGAGAAATAGTTGGAATGTTGTGTTCTATGTTTCACATCCTTCTTAAATAACAAAAAATCTCTTTGCTCATTTTATTTTCCAATATAATGTGTGAACAATAGCTATTGAAATGTTGTAGCCAACACAGCAAAAGAAATAAGAAATATTGGTAAGTTTTATCCAAATTTTTTTATATACTGGGGATTAAACTCAGGGGCATCATACCTCCTAACTACACCCCTGTTTTTTGTTTGTTTGTTTGTTTGTTTGTTTGTTTGTTTTTCACTTTGAAATGGTCTTGATCCATTGTTGAAGGCTTCGCTAAGTTGCTGAGGCTGTCCTTGAACCTGTGATCCTTCTGTTTCCGCTTCCCAAGTACTGGAATTACAGGCATGAGCCACCATGATTGCTTCATTTTTTTTCTTTTAAAAATAGTCTGTCTTATAATTTCAACTACAAAGGCATAAAAATATAACTTGTTTTACTTGATATAAAGCTTGTGAATTCTTTTATATATATGGTAAGCATGCACAAATGTCTAGCAAATAATTGAAAATATAAGACATGACATGTAGATTATTTAAAAATTTGAAAAATATGTTTAACTTCAATGTGTAAATTTTAGGAAACATTTACTTTATACTCAGAATAAATACCATTTCAGTGTTTATAAGTAATTGTATGTTATTATCATTGCCTTCTCCATAAATATTCTCCCTGTAACAAGTCAGGTTATCTTATTTTATGAAGTCTTGATCAATTGGAAATATTATTTAGTAATGTCAAAAAGAAATGCATTAACATAAAGGAAAATGAGTCTATCTACCAGTTATAATAGGCCAAAAATCAGATTAAATAATATGTTAGCAATTGTTTTTTTAAATTAACTGAGAGAGCACAAATACTTCAACCTTAAATTTCAGTTTCTTTATTTTGGTAAGGTTATCAGAGAAGTTGATGAAATGGCTATACCTGTTTCCAAATGGCACTATATTTCTGTATTATATGACTGTTGAGATTTCAAGTAGATAGAGTTAAATTATGTATTGTTCTAGAGCATAGGAGACTAAACTATTAGAGATGTGGGGAAAGTAAAGACTACTTGAATGAGATCAGGCAATATGATTCAAGACCTTACAAGTGGCCATTCACTATCACTTCCTTCTTTCTCTTTTTTAATTAATTTTATTTGTTTCTTTCACCCTCTTGCTTCTCTATTTATTTAGTTATTTATTTTTATTGTAATCATACATTGTAATCATACATGATGAGGTTCAGGTTGATAAAGGCATATATGCACAGAGTACTTTTTGAATCATCCCTAAGTTCCCACCTACTTTTTCTCTCTCCCCACCTTCCCATGCTCCACATATTGACTAGCTTTGATAAGTTTATGTATGAACATCATGACTATTAAGATTTTTCCTCTTCAAGTCTTCCTCCCCTTTCATATTTCTCTCAAGTCCTCTCCTGAATTTTCCTCTTAATGCTGCCTTCAAAGTGTTTTGAAGAGGTTTTGATATGTTATGTCTCTATTTTCATTTTTTTGAGGTAGTGTTTGTTCTTTGCTTAGTTGTTCATTTGATGGAAATTATTCTTTTTCTGGTTCTGGAATTTATTTCTTATTTTTTCTTTGTAATTAATTTCTTGGAGTGTTTTCTCTAATGCTGGTTTGGAAGACAAAAGTTCTTTTGGCTTTTGTTTGTCATGGAAGAGTTTTGTTTCTATCAGATTTGAAAGATATCATTGTTGGGTAGAGTAGCCTCCGCTGGAAGTTATTTTCTTTCTGGGTTTGGGATATGTTGCTCCAGGCTCTCCTGGCTTTCATGATTTGGTTTGAGAAGTCTGGAGTGAGTCTTATTGTTTACCTCTGTCATTCAATCTTTTATTCTTGTTGCCTTTAAGATTCCTTCCTTCGCCTCTACATTAGTCAATTTGATTATTATGTGACTTGGTGAACACTTTCTCTGATCTTGTCTAACAAATATTATATATATTCCTGTACCTGTGTATCAACCTCAGTTTCTATGTTTGAGAAATTTTCTAATATTATTTCTCTGAAGAGATTTTTTAGTCCTCTGGTTTCAGAATCCAGGCCCTCTTCTATGCCTATTATTCTCAGGTTTGCTCTTTTAAAGTTATCCTAAATCTCTTGAATGTCCAGCTCATGTTATTAAATTTATTTATCTAAATTATATATTATGTATTCATTTTTGGAGTAGTCATCTTCTAAGAGTGAGATTTTGTTTTCCATTTGGTTTGTCAACCATTAATGGTTTATATTGATGTTTTATTTAACATATTGTATCCTTCACTTCCTTCAGAGCTTCTTTTTGATCCCTGTTTAGAGTATCAATTTCTTTGTTTATATGATCTTTCATTTCTTTCAGGCTCTTTCCATACTCTTTTTTGAAATCCTGGGTCATTTCTACTATTAAACTTTTGAATTCTCCTTCTGGCAATCTCTGTAGCTCTGAGTTGATGGGTTCTGTTGTTGTGGGATTGTGGGCTCATTGTTTTCCTGCTATTCTTATTTCTCGTGTTCTCAGGTTTCTTAAATTTCTTAAGTTTGTATCTTCATTGCTTTTCCTCTCTGTGGGTTTCCTGTGTCTAATCTCTCTCCCTTTAAAATATTCTAATCTGTGGGTAAATATTTACCTCAAGGCATATCTTAAAAGTTTATAGTCTCAGTTTTACAGGTATTTGCAGATTTCTGTTCAGTATTTATCACCATACAATTCTGTCTTTGTGATCTGTGTCTTATAATTATCCCTCTAATATTCTGTCTATAGATTACCAGGACTGGGTTTCAGTTACTCCCAGATTCTGTCTGCCCATCATGATGATAGCATTGATGGGCCCCAGGTGTTAAAGGCCAGGGACCTACCTGTCACCTCCCTAATCTCTGAAGCATGGGCCAGTGCAGTTTTGTCCTCTGTGGGGTGCTGGGCAGTTTTATCTGTTGGCTGGTATTCACCTCTCTGTAGTGTCTCGAAGTTTATACTCTTGGTTCACCTATCTGTTCTAGCCTCAACAGTGGAAATTTAGAGGAGTCATTGGTATATACAAGGACAAACTCTAATGTAATCAGTGGTGAAGGGTTAGTGAGGAGGAAGAGAATAGAGTGAGGTATGCAGGAATAGGGTAAAGTAGAAAATAGAATCAAGTAGGATAAGAATTTAAGTAAGGTTAGGATAAGTATAGTAAAAAATATACTGAAAATAAGGGTATAATAACTGGTATAGAATATTTATATATAGTGATAAGAAATAGATAAAATACAAGGTACAGGCAAATTGGTGTACTGTGCCACTGGGCAAGTGATGGCTCTGGGGAGACAGGGAAGGATGGTGTGGTGTGTTTGGTCACCTTTTTCTGTCAGATGCCAGCAAGAGGCTATGGAATTCTGTGTCTGGTGCCCTCATTGTCTGTGGAGTAAATCTCAAGTTGCTGGATATGAGTGAGATTTTGGGGAGTTTTCCAGAGTTCCTGCCATTCTGGGATGCAGGCTATTGTTCTTACATCCTCTTTTTTTCAGGGATTTGTTTCTTTTTCCTTTTACAGCCTTGATGCTTAAAAGCATCCTTGTAGATATTCTTGAGTTTCTCTGTCTTTATTTCCCACTTCCCATGAAGATAGTCTGGGATGTGGGATGCTATTCCACTCAGAGTTCCTGAGACAAGTTAGAGACAAGCTCACTTTAGGGTTTTACTCTATCACCATCTTCTTCTTCTCTTCATTTTAAGTTTTTGACTTTGGTATAACATTTGTGCATGTTTATGGGGTATGATGATGTGATGTTTTGGTTCATGTAGACATTGAATAATGATCAACAGGGTAGTTTGTACTCAGTCAATTGTTACATAACCTGTGGTTTAGCTTCTTTACTAGTCTCTGGAGAGCTGCAGGTCACAGTTTTCTTGTCACATATTTTCGGTCTATTGGCCATTTATATGTTCAGCCACTCAGAAATATAACTAATAATCATTTATTTAGGATGGTGATCCATCGATGATAGTATGACAATATTGAATTAATGTTATATTTAAAAAACAACATGTTTATTTTTACAGGAAAAAAAAGTCAATCTGTCATCATCTGTGTCCTAAACAAATGGCCCAATAAATGTTTTTTTGTGGTACTGGAGATTGAACCCAGGGACATTCTACCTCTAAGCTTACATCCTCAGCCCTATTTTTAGTCTTTATTTTGAAACAGGATCTCAGTAAGTTGCTGAGGGCCTCACTAGGTAGCTTAGGCTGGCCGTGAACCCAGATCCTCCGGTCTCAGCCTCCCAAGTACTGGAATTACAAGCGTGCACCACCACACCCAGCTTGGCCCAATGAATTTTAAGATAATCTTTTTTTTTTTAATTGTTAGATATTCCTGTGGATGAACCTTTATAAATATAACCTTTAATAAATGCTATTTGGATTTATTTTTTCTTCTATAGTACCCTGATAAATATATCTACATATAGAATATTGTTTCCACATTTGAAATGTTGAATTTCCATTCCTATGTCTCTCTCCTAAAAAAAATAGATTCCTAAAGCATTATTAATAACCTCATTAGGTTCTCATCTGAGATCTTCCATTCCACCTGCCTGAAATTTATTTACCTATTTCATTATTTTCTTTTCCAGATAGACCACATGACTCATGTTTTAACCACTCTCTTGTGAAAACCTGGATCTCTGATTCTCATGCTCTATGATGCACAAAGAAACCTCTATCTTTTCTTAATATAATCACTGATTTCTTCCATTATTTCCTTAAACTTCAGGTCTCTCATTCCCCCCTAATGACCAGGTGTGTACTTGTATCAGGAGATCTTATAGAGAAAGAGAGGCTCGGTGAGACAGTAAATTCTTGCAATGCTGATATGTAGTTGCTTAATTCACTTATAATCTGAATGGCAGAAAGAGTGTGCACAAAAGCACAAGCAAGTGTGTAGGAGTGCTTGCTGTGATTTTCTTGAGCTCTTTGTATATCCTAGATATTAGACCTCTATCTGAAGAGTAACTGGCAAAAATCTTCTCCCACTCTGTAGTGTTGAGGTTCTTGATAGTTTCCTTTGCTGTGCAGAAGCTCTTCAGTTTAATGCAATCCCATGTATTGATCTTCCTTTGAGCTGCTTGTGCTTTTGGAGTCTTGTTGAGAAAGTTTTTACCTGTGCCTATGTGTTCAAGTGTTGGGCCTATGCCCTCTTCAAGTAGCTGCAAGGTCTCTGGCCTAACTTCCAGGTCATTGATCCACCTTGAGTTGCCTCTTGTGCAGGGTGAGAAGGTGGGGTTTATTTCCATTTTCCTGCATATGGTTAACCAGTTTTGCCAACACCATTTGTTAAAGAGACTATCTTTTTTCCAGCGTACATTTTTGGCTCCTTTGTCAAAAATCAGTTGACTGTAAGCCTGTGAGTCTGTTTCTGAGTCTTCTATTCTGCTCCATTGGTCTATGTGTCTGTTTTTGTGCCAATACCATGCTGTTTTTATTACTGTGGCTTTGTAGTAGAGTTTGAAGTCAGGTATTGTGATACCTCCTGCATGGTTCTTGTTGCTAAGAACTACTTTGGCTATCCTGGGCTTTTTGTTGCTCCAAATGAATTTAAGGACTGATTTTTCTATGTCTGTGAAGAGCGACCTTGGTAATTTCATGGGTATTGCATTGAATTTGTAGATCAGTTTTGGGAGGATGGCCATTTTGATGATATTTATTCTGCCTATCCAAGAGCATGGTAGATCCTTCCATCTTCTAAGGTTTTCATTGATTTCTTTCTTCACCTTTTTATAGTTTTCCTTACAGAGGTCTTTAACCTCCTTGGTTAGGTTTATCCCTAGTATTTTATTTTTCTGGGTACTATTGTGAGTGCAAATAACCCAATCAAAAAATGGGCAAAGGATCTAAATAGACACTTCACAAAAGAAGAAATACAAATGGCCAATAAATGTATGAGGAAATGTTCCACATCATTGGCAATCAGGGAGATGCAAATCAAAACTACCCTGAGATTTCACCTAACCCCAATCAGAATGGCAATCATAAAAAACATGAACAACACCTGCTGGCGATGGTATGGAGAAGTAGGAACCCTAATACATTGTTGGTGGGATTGCAAACTTGTGCAACCACTGTGGAAAACAGTTTGGAGGACCCTCAGACGAATGGGAGTGAACCTACCATATGACCCAGCAATACCACTATTGGGTATATACCCAAAAGAATGGAAACCAAACTATCAGACCAATGCATGTGTATCTATGTTTATACCTGCACAATTCACAATAGCCAAAACTATGGAAGCAGCCAAGATGTCCATCGACAGATGAATGGATTACAAAACTATGGGATATGTACACAATGGAATTTTACTCAGCCATAAAGAAGAACAAAATCATGCTATTTGCAGGGAAATAGATGCAACTGGAAAACATTATGTTAAGTGAGATTAGCCAGTCACAAAGAGTAAAGAAGCATATGCTCTCCCTAATATTCGGATGCTCGGGAGAAGATAAGGCATAGGAGGGTCTCCAGATGAAAAGGGGAGAGCCTCGATAAGCAAAGAAGTTGATTAAATCCAAGGGGATGGATGGGGAGGGGGAACACCCTAAGGCACATGATGTACTTTCACAACTATATCAAGGTCACTCACTGAACTGAACCTGAGAGGGAGGAAGGGTGAAGGAGCGGGGTGGGAATTGGGGAAGGGATCAAATGAGAAAAGTGTGCAAACATGTCGTTAATAATTTGTACCTAACAAAGATGTATGCTTACCATGCACGAATTACTACAATAAAATAAAAAGGAGTGCTTGCTTGCTCAGTCCTCTTTCTAGTAAATTTATTACTTTTTCTAGTCTACATTGGTTACAGATATTTGTTTCTACCTACCCCCGTCTTCATTTGGAGTAAGTACTCTCCTCAAAGTCAATTTTTTATGTTTACTTTTTGTGACATAATAATTGATCTTAATGCCCATACTTCATCCATTGCAGGCTCATTGGTTGAGTCCTTTATGCTTAGCATTCTAAATAAAGGTACTGGTAATTTGAGTGCAGCTATATCAATGCTAGTTCTAATTTCATTGTAATTATCATAGCACTTAAATGTGGGAATGGCTTCCTTTGTTCATATAATGGAAAAGTAGCCATTAAGTGTTTTTGCTTTCTCCACAGAAGCTTATTCTCTGTTTTCAAATTAATGTATGTCCTTTATCAGACTATGTTTTCACTATAAATGTAGCATTTGCAATCACATGCTAATTCATGGAATTTTCATTGATTTATATTTTTTTACTATAAAACAACAAAAAGAGAGATAAAACATCAGAAAGTATATAAACTTGTCTAAATATTTTAAAAATAAGATAAATTTTAATTAAAAATAAGCCAGGCTTGGTAGCCTATGACTTTAATCCCAATACTTGTGAGGCTAAGACAGGAGGAGGATCACAGATGCTAGACAGGCCTCAGCAACTTAACAAGACTATGTCAAAATAAAATAGGACTGGAGGACTCTACAGAGAGCCCCCTTGAACTCAATTCCCAGGACCACAAAACAAAACAAAAGAATAATAAAAAAAAGTTACAATTTCATTCAACTGAATTACATATTTTGGCAATTAAAGCTTTTTAAAGGGAGAAATTGTAACTGAAGTTTTCTTAGGAAAACCCCCTAAATTTCATATTTAGCCATAAAGAATGTTACCTTATGCACCATGAGGGAAAGCGAAAACTTCAGGGAGGAGTTCCATCACGTTTAGGATCTGATGGAATTGATAGTCTGTGTAAAAGATAGGTATAAAAATAAAGCAAATGGTTTGTATTGATGAACACACTAAGTATATGCTTCTGTCGTTTGACCATTGAAAGTCTGCTTATGAGTATTAAAATGTATCCTCACATGTAGGGGAGTTATTTAAAACTGTTTTCAGAATAATTTATTTAACATTTTGGACCTATGACAACATATTGTGAACTAGAAAAGTAAGTTGAATTTTTTAATGCAATATATTTCATGGAGGTTTTGGTTTCTCAATTTAAATAGATATTAGAACTACCTGGAAAATTATTTGGTAAGTAAATGGTTTGTAGGAAAAGTATATTACAGTGAAATGAAGAAGAGGAGGATGGAAAGAGGTTAGAGTCATTCAGTTATTGTTCATTCACATATTCATTCATATATACATTTTAAAAACATTTAGTCACCTTATTTGCTCATCTAAGGTTTCTCCTTCTTTGTCTAGAGTCTCACTTAACTGAAGATGACGGAGGGAGGGGGGACACCCTAATGCACATGATGTACTTTCACAATCATAGCAAAGTCAATCACTAAACTGAACTTTAGAAGGAGGAGGGCGAGGGAGTGGGGCGGGAATTGGGGAAGGATTAAATGAGAAATGTGTGCATGTATGCCTTTATCAGCTTGTACCTAACAAAGATGTATGATTACAATGCACCAATAAAAATAAATATAAAAAATAAAATATAAAAACATTTAGTGAGCCTCTACCATACAATAGATTGAGTTCATGTACAAAACAAAACCTCTATTTGGGCTCAATTTGCCTTGAAATCTTAATTAAGATTTCAGACGAAGAGCTACTTGAGCTGAGTCTTAAAGGATGATATAACTTCTCACCTGAGAAAGTGGAAGAAGGGTAGCCCAGAGAAGGAAGAAGTAATGTAGTCAAGGCAGAACCAGCTGTTCATCAGGTCTCATTATGGAAAATACAGTTGTACTTCCCTTAGTTTTTTTGTTTGTTTGATTTGTTTTACTTTAGAACTTATAGAAGGACAGCCATATTTTCAGTACTTCACCAACATAACAACAACAACAAAAAAAATGAAAATTTAACTTTGAATCTCTACCACAATTTCTTATCTGCTCTGTGGTTAAAATGCATAGTAGCAACAAGATTGAAGCAAAAAAAAATTCTTATTATTAAACAGAAGCTAGAGAATCGGTATTGTTAAAAGCATGTTTCAGTAAGGATGTCACCAGAGACACCAAAATAAAAGCATATAAATAAGTGTTCTTCTACATAGACTATTTTGATGTGATGATGGAAGTACCACTGAAAGTTTTAGTGCACATTATTTGAGCATAAAGCAAAAGAAGCCACAACAATTTAGGGTTTAGGTAAATAAAACCTAGCAATGTGGCATGAGTGTATATTGAAAGCAACTGTCATTTATTTCCAATGGAGTGGTTTGATTTTTGAGTAGTTTCTTTAGGTTCAGAATACACATCAAGCTTTCTAAAATCTGCTCTACTTAAGATAACTATCAAGACTCTTTTCTTGTCAACCACCTCCTCAGTAGATTATATCTCTCATTGATTTTACTTACATGTATATGAAAGTCTGATGTTTTGCAATGAGTGCTGGTTTTAGAATCGAATACACCAGCACTGAATCTTGATTTTTATCACTAGATGCTTTTTAGGGTGTAGACACCTCATTTATCCTTTCTAAAGTTTTTCATTAAAGTGATGAAAGCCAAACTCATTTGACAGATTGGCTGTGATGATTATATAAATAATGCATATAAAGTCTCTGGCAGAGTAGGAGCATAATAAATGGTGACTATTGTTTTCAAATGATTTGAGATTTTCTAAAACATCATGTGAAGAGGCAAGAGAAAAATCCCTAGAATACAGCTTATGTGGAATTTAAAATAAACCCTTTGGAATCTCATAAAACTTAAAGATAGATAATATGGGACAAAATTATATAGTGCCACCATCGGGACAGAAGAAAGTTTATAGTCAACAGCTGATGGCAGATACAAGATGGAAATATTTTGTCCAAAACATGGCCTGGACACGTTACAGTGGATAGCTAATCCCTGGTTAGGTGATATTTAAGAGTCAAAGAGTGACATATAGTTTTGTGACCCAGATTATGTAGGCATAGAGTGAATTATATTCTACATTGCTAGGAATGAGAAGGTAAAAGCTCCTTAAGTAATTTCTAATGAATTTTAAAATAGATATTGAAGGGTGTTGTTTTGCTTGTTTGGTTTGTTTTGCTTTAGATCTTTCTCAATAAAGAATGCAGGTATGAAGCAATGGAATCCCATATTAATAAAAAACACAAATAGTGCTATTATATTTTTAGTCACACCCTAACTAAAATCATGATATCCCCTAAGGCCTGCCTCCTACAAAATATTTGATTAGAAAGGGCAGATCCAAGCATGGCAGGAGTGCCAATTTACCAGCTGGCCACCATGTGTTTGACTGGTGTTTCACAGTGAGTATTGGCTGACCTCTGCTGAAGAACACAGATAGTGTCTGGGTACCCGAGGCAATTGCAACCCACAAGTGAAAACACAATCTCTCAGATTTGTAATGGAATACTGAGAGATGTCAAGGTGAGTCACATCACATAAATGTCACCTGCTCTGACAGCATTCAGGACATCTGCCCATGGTGCTTTCCCTCCGATTTTCTCCTTGTATAAAAAAGCAACTCTAAGATGCCAGTGGGGACTGGGAGTCTCAGAGCACATCAGTAGAAAAGGACATTATATATTACAAATCTTGCTCATTTATTATAGCCAAAGGCAGATACTAAATTGCAATTGCTTTTGATAAGAGCAAAACTCACTTAATGTAGCTGCACAAAAATATTAATGTAAGGCATGCATGTCCCTACAGTGCTCTCTTAATGACTACATCATCACAGGATGCTAAATTTAGGCTCAGTATTTTCATTATATTTAAGTTAAAATTGCTGTTTTTAGCAAATATTTTACTGTAACAAATAGACAAGTAGTTCAATATTTAGAAGACAACATTCTAATATATTAACAAGTAATAATATAATACTCTTTATTTCCTGTTTCCTCACTTTTTTAGTGCTGTGATTAAATAATTTCTCTTCTTTTAATTATTCTGAGACCCTTCTTTTTTTGTCTTCTAATACCCATATTGTTACTTTATGTTTGCTGCTTTCATGGGGATTGCTTGTCAACATACCTTCTAGCATTTTTTTCTTTTCTTCTACCTCCAAAGTCTCAAATTAATTAGATTGTGTTTGTTTATTTAGTTTGCTTTTCTTGTTTGTTAATAGTCCTGTTAACCACCCACTCATTCTCTTTATTTTCCTAAACTACTTTTATTTCTCTTTTTAACACTTTCTTCTTCCATGTGACCCTCTATATCTGTATTTCACAATGATCTTTCTTTTATTTTTGTCTTTCTTTTTACCTCTTTTTTAGAAGATTTGCTTTCACCATCTGTATTCCATCTCTATTTACTTTCACATAATGATTCCGTATCATCCCTTTCTCCACCACTTTCTTCATTCATATTCGTAAGTGTTCAGTTTTTCTATGTGCCTGTCACTTAAAGACTAAAGTTAACACATCACAGATCACATCTTTGTAGAGTTCTCCATCTAAAAGAGACAGAAACATAAATCAATCAGCTGTAATCATTGTTGAAAATGCACGAATACAAGTATATGTAAGGTTTAATAGAAGCCCAAGAGAATGGTGGTATGAGATGAGAAAGGGTAGCATCAAGAAAAATATTGCTAAATGTGTAGATTATGGCTGCTTACCATAGGGAGAAAAAAATGGGTTAGTAGGTGAGATCATGAAAATGTTTATTTTTCCCTTTAATAACCATTTTACTGTATATGTATCTTATAGCATTATGCTTTACACCTTAAGTTTACACAAAATAAACTTATTAAAACAAGAAAAAGATCTCTTGTATGATGTATTTTCTCAAAATCTTCAGGTCGGAATAGTAAAGGGTAGAAAGAGCTCTTATAGGTAAGGGAAAACAAAAAAGACTCAGAGACATAAACACACAGGTTGTATGGAAGTTTTAGAGTATGAATGGAAGGCAAAGAGTGTGGAGATGGAGCTAGGAATTAGGAAGGACCTAACTTTGAAGGGAGGGTGTTACCCTGCTGGGAAGCATGAACATGATCAATAACCTTGGATGCATTTGAACATAGCCATAAGCAGATATTCATTTTATACCTTATATTTTTCACCTATTTAAAGGACAGATCTGAGTGATATAAAAAGATATTTTGACACCATTTGAAGTCTATTTTATGAGAATCTGAATTAGGATAGTATTAGAATGAGAATAGAAAGCAGATTTAGATAATTATTTAGACGAATAAATGGAAATTGCACATTTACTGATTGAATATGGGAATAAGAGAGAGGTCAATTCCAGTAATCTACATTTGGTGATTAGATGCATGTCAATAAGAGTACCTTAGAGAACATGGCAGAGGAAGCAGAGGATACAGCTTATTCTTTGCTCCCTTCTGTTACTTACAATTCTTCCAATGACATTGATAACTTACAATTTGTGTGTATATGTGTGTGTGTGTGTGTGTGTGTGTGTGTATGTGTGTGTGTGTGTGTGTATGTGTGTGTGTGTGTGGTACTGGGGATTATATCCAGGGGCATTATACCTCAGAGATACACCTTTATCCCCTTTGTACTTTTCTTTTGGGAACAGGATCTTGCTAGGTTGCTAAAAGGTCTTGCTAAGTTGCTATGGCTGGTCTTGAACCTCCTGTCTCAGCCTTGCAAATTCTGGGATTACAGGCACATGCCTCAGCTGTGATTTTGAAAGCTCTAATTCATGCATTATTATTATTTAATTCAATCCTCATGAAAATCCTTTAAAATTGAGCATGTAGTATTATCCACAATTTCCAGATAAGAGCATTGGAAAAGATTTTCTTATGTATATCGTAGAGACAACAGTTATTTAAATTTAAATGCTCTTTTTTATTTTTAACAATGAGGCAGCCTAGTCTTAGTGGACAGTCAAATTGATGGAGTCTTCCATAGTTCTCAGTAATGTAAGGAAGGCATTGTCTTAAAACACGTGAAAAAAGATTAGGAAAAAGAGTCCTCATGAGGAGCATCTTCCATCTCTGACTTGCTGCCTCACAATGTGTGCTATTCAGTTATTCCCACACTAAAAGTAGCCATTCCCATAAGATGGAACACCTTCCAGTAAATGGAGGGTATCAATGGGTTTAGAAATTGTCTTAAATAAGGAAAGATTTCATACACATATAATATTTTGCATAGCATGTTTTATATATATACTACATATAGACATAAGACTGTATTAGAAATTTGTAAAATCAACCTAATGACCCCTTTGTATGTGTTTCACATTTGTTTGGTATTCCTGGGTAGCTGTATTGCAGAAGAAGACTTTATTTTATAAGCAATGTATGGACTTTCCAGGCTGGTAAACACATACTGATTTGTGGAAGCTCTCTGGTTCTCCTTCTCTTTGCTCCATTCCCTTGCCCTCATCATCTCTTTTATTTGGCTATTCCTTAGTGATAGCCTCTCTAATAGATGGGTAAACATTTCAATAAGAAATTATGTTCTCATACCAACAGAAAATTAGAGCAATTACTTTCCTAGCAGCAGTTAACACAGGGAAGGAGGTGATGACAAGGACTTTTCCCACACTACATTCACCTTCATTTCACGTGATAATGACCACAAGTTAGGATACAGTACACTCCACCATGAACTAACTTCTTTTGATGCATTTGAGTGAACTTTGCTATGAGAAAATATCATGTCATGTTTCATTTTCTTTTTAGGTGGTGTGTATTTGTGAGAGTCTTTGAATAAATTTAATCCTTCTTCATTACTATTAAAACTATGTTTATTTTCTTCTTCTTCTTCTCCTTCTTCTTCTTCTTCTTCTTCTTCTTCTTCTTCTTCTTCTTCTTCTTCTTCTTCTTTTTATACTGGGCATTGAAGCCAAGGGCATTCTACCTCTGGGTTATACCCTTGGCCCTTTTGATGTTTTTATGTTGAACCAATCTTCTTAAGTTGCTGAGGCTGGCTTCAAACTTGTGATCCTACTATCTCAGCTTCCAAAGAACTGGGATTATAGGCATGCATTATCATACCTGGCTGTATATTTCATCTAAAGTTTAGGCATAAGATTATAATTAATTATATGGATTGTGTATTTATGTGTCCAGTAAGCAAATGAAAGAGATAATGGATTAAATTATGATTCATACAAGGAGCTTGGCAATAGCCTTACCTCATAAACTAATTGAAGAGACCTGTCGAATGGTACTTGGCAGCTTAAAACCTTGGACTTAAAGTGAGAGTTAGATCAGAATTAATCTGAGTACTATTTACATTAACCAATGCTTATTCTTTTAACCAGATGTATTCCTCAATTTTTCTGACCCTGAAGGGCACAATACTTTCGAAGACTGAAATTGCAAAGAGGCAATTATCTATAAACATCTAGAATTTTTCTTATATTATTTGAATTTGAATCATTTTAGCATTTGAAACTACCTCACAAATTTTGTGCATCCAAGTCTCTGGACCAGGCTAAATAATTCTCTTTTCTGAACTTCCAAATTGATTCAAATATGTACTTGTGGACCTTTATAATGAGAGTGAACCAAGGATTTAGAATAGTTGTTCTCAAATTGTAATCAGAAATGCCTAGAGAGCTTTTAAACATATATTATTTTTGTCCCTTTTATAAACATAGCTGAGTCTGAATGTCAGGGTATAGCAGTTGAGAATATTTTTAGCTTCTCAGTTGATTCTGTTGTGAACTATTTGAAAAATACCAACTTAAATGCATTATTAATATTATCCATCATCAACTGGAGAAAATAATAATGTTTACAACCCTTTGTGTAGTATGCCACTATCATGTGCATATGTTGGTA
The DNA here is from genome assembly GCA_004027655.1 of Graphiurus murinus. Classification (NCBI taxonomy): domain Eukaryota; kingdom Metazoa; phylum Chordata; class Mammalia; order Rodentia; family Gliridae; genus Graphiurus; species Graphiurus murinus. The sequence continues at coordinate 4,832 of PVLC010001164.1, read as the reverse complement.
CTAAATATAGTTATATGCTTGTAGAGCTATAACTGGGTGCTTTACTCTGTGTGACTAGGGCTCAGGCAGGGTGAAGGAAATAATTATTTTTGACTCCATAAAATATATCCCCTTATATAATTTGAAATAAGTTTTCACTAATTTTCTAAGTTATACGTGTGTGTGTGGGAGATGGTGGGTGGGTATATGGGAAAGGAGTATATGAGTACCTATAAAAATCAAAGAAAATTTAAAAAAATATGTTTTATTGTGTTCTTTTTGACATTAGGTAAATTTCTATTTCTGTATAGACTTTTTTCCCCCCAGTTTTAGAAAGCATCAATTAACAGGTGCAATGGGTAGCCTTGCTCATCCTTCTTCTCTACCCTCTTCTTAACCCTGCTGTAAAATTGTTATGGAGTTTTGTCTATAAACCATGTCCTTTGCTAGACTAATATGACACAAGTAAATATGGTTGCTACTCTCAAATGTTGGCAACAAAAAGATAAACAGGTAAAGAAATATGTGTAATATAAACTTACCCTCAAGTGTTAAACAGCCAACAATTTCTACTAGGAATCTAATCCTTTTGTTACAAAGGAGAGGGAAAACACTTGTCATTTCTTCTACTCCTAATAATTCTTCTCATGTGGAACATGAACTATTTCCCATAATCTTTTATGTATTTATTTGTTTTAATTAAATGATATCAGAGTACTACAAGCTTTTGCTATTGCTTACTTCTTAAATTTGCTTAGTTTTTGTCTTATTCTAAATTCCCGATGTCTGTCAAGTTACCACCCAAAGGAGGATGGAGGTGAAAGGAAAAAGGCATTTTTGGACTCCCTATCCATGTACATACTATTCAGTTTCCATAGGATACCCTTAAAATTCCCTCCCTCTACACTTTCCTGTTTTACAGGCTCCTCAAAAACATGCTCACTTTTTGTTTATCCATCTAACCATCCTCCCTGTTTGTTTCGAAATATATAAATTAGATTTGAAATACATTTAGAACACAAGGAGGGAAAAACCCAAACAGGTGAATGACACCAGGCAAAGGAGGGAAAAGGATTTGGTTGTAAAATGGCATTGAGTGAGATTCAAACATAAAAATGCATACTCAAAAACACTAGATACATGCCAAATATAGGATATAAATTTGACTATAAGCTATTTAACTAGTCAGAGAGAGTGATTTAAAATAGTAAAATTGATTTTAAAACTGCAATTCTATGTTCTGAAAAAGCAGAACAGTTTCTGATTTGCAGGTACACAATTAATTTTATATTCCTAATCAGGATTTTGCTTTTGGGTGGTATCTGTTTTCTTTTCATGAGGTTTAGTTGGCTAAAATGGATCCCTACTCATTCAACTGAATAATGTGTGGGCCATAGTAAATTGAAAGTAAGTGGCTATTAAAGGAGTTCACTGGAATACTCACAGTACATAAATAAAGGTTTTTATAAATCATATAAAACAAGCAAATGGACAAAATAATGTTCAGTTTGAGATTATGCAAATGAGAGGGAAAGAGCAGAAGCCAGTTTTTCAGGTCACCTAAATAAAGATGTTTTCTCCCATCATTGAGCCCTGGGACACTGCTTCTGCTACTGAAGCCAGGTAGAAATAATTTAATTAAATCCTGTGAGGCACCTACTGTAAGGATACTGCAAATGAAGACACAGAGGCATGGAGAAAATATATTAATAATCCAAAACCTCACAGCTGGTAAATACTAGAGGTAGGATTTGAACCCAGGCACTGTGACTCCAGAGCCTGCCCTCAGGCTTCATCAATATATCCCAGAGCATAGGTAGAAACAAAGAGATTGTGCAGTTCTATGATTCCTGATGCAAATCTATATGATATACAAAGGTCTAGGGGAAAAAAAAGTCATGTTGGGACTGAAGTTATAGGAAATGCAGCCTTAATGTTTTAGTTCAGAAGTTGAAGTTCTTCATTCCAAGTCTGCATAATAAACATAACTCAATATAGCAATATCCAAGCTATCAGACATTACAAAGTCCTATAATCCAGTCCCTTCCTTAGATGCATGTGTAGTGGTACTCTCATCCCAGGGAAATAGATAAGCACATTAAAGCAGTGAGAATGCTATCACACACACACACATTTGTGCATACATATGCACATATTCATGCATGCATAGATACAATACTTAGAATCTAGATAAAAATCAATTATTATTTCCTGAAACTAATCAGTATAAATTCCAGAAATGTTCACTTGAGCTAGGTCTACAAAATAATAGCCAGAAGGATAAGATGAATATGTCAAACCCAAGTATCAGAATGTGCTAATGTGTATTGTAGAAAGTACCAGTGGGTGTGGATATTGACTTTGCTACTTCCAAACATTGTGATATTAGGTGGGTTCCTTGACATCTCTGAGGCAACTACCACACAGAGCTGTTGAATGTGCTTTGTAAATTATAACTTGAATTGTAAGACTATTATTAGTAATAGTTTTATGTTGATATTCATGACATAAATGATTTTATATGATGACTATTTCACATCAAATTCCTGCTATAACTTCAGATGATAGCTAGAAATGAGAAAATGGCTAGAGAGGTCTCTTGTAAAATGTTGCAGAATGCTTGGAAAACATCAGATGTATAATATACATTTGGTGAATTAATAAATGAATTGCAAAGGTGATTAAACATCAGGTTCTGTTTTTTCCAAGTCTTTCATTGCTCTGCCTTAAAGAGACTATGACTTCAACCACTGGACTCTGGGATAGATTTCTGCACTGTTATTTAAGCCTATTGTGCTGGCCTTTGGCTCAGTATGAATAGCTAGTAGCAGCATTCTCATTTTAACTTTGTTTTTATTTTCCTTCTGCTTTAGTTTATACTTCTGATTTGTTCCATTTTACCTGAAAAATTTCTCTACATAATTAATAAAATAATCAGAAGGAAAATGTTTACTGATTGGCAATTATAAATATACATTTTCCAAGTCATTTTTCTTTTCTTTTCCAATATTTTAACATATTTTGTCAAAGAAATATTGTTCACTAAAGAAAAATCTAATGGCATATATGTATATTTTAAAAATCTCCTCTTCATTCTCATTTTTCCTCTCCCAATATAAATCCCAAAATATAACCACCTTTAACTAGTTTTATATTTTGCATCCTTTAAGTCACCTAGGGATATGGTTTGGATTTAGAAGGATCTCTGGGGATGTGGCCTTAGGGATCCTGTGTGTGTGTGTGTGTGTGTGTGTGTGTGTGTGTGTGTGTGTGTGTTCCTCCTTCCTCCTCCCTTTGTTTCTTTGTTTCCTCTCTACTTCCAGCCTCCTTGACCTGATATGAGGAGAAGGGGACATAGGACAGATCAAGTGAGGTCTTTGACTTCAGATTCTGAGTGTAATGGGCCACTTCAGGCTGTTTAACAAAAATGTTCTTTGTCCTGTGTTCCATTTTGAATGGGTTCCTCCTGTGTTGAGGACAAAATGTAAGAGATGAAGATAAAGGCTTTGGGATCAATTGAAAGTTACAATGAGAGTGAAAGAAAAATATGATGTGCCCTACAACAGTGGGAATTCTATGTCTTTTGTTTCCTTGAAATTCCCTTCAGTTAGATATGTTTTATAATCTTTCTAGAGTTGCTATAAGTTGGATTTTTTGTATTGATTCTACATATCTCTTAGCTTCTCTTGAAAGTTCCATCTCTTATTCTTGATTTTGTCTTCCCATTTTTTTTAACCACTAAAACTAATATCAGTCTTAAGATTTTTTTTAATCTTTAAATGTTTTCATTTTCCCCATAGCATCTTATGGATAAACTATGTTCATAAATTCTTTTAACAAAATTAGTATTGAGAGTTTTACTTGGGTTGATTTAATTTAGTTTTTTCTCTTCATTTCTTTGAATAATCTCTATTTCCTCAATACTAATTTTCTCTTGCTTATGTAACTATTTTTTTTTCCATGTTGAAGGCTGTTCTCAAAGATATGGTAATTCTTGGGTTCCTATTTATATTTACAAATAAGCCAAAGAAAAGCAGAGTTGGAACTCTGTACACTTAGACAGTCTTGCCTCAGTCTTACTTGACAAAACATGAGTAGAACTAATCTGGAAAACTCTTAATGCTTTAATCTAGGATATCTACATCCATATCACCTGTTATAAAACTGAACATATGCTTTTCATTAAAAAAAAAAAAAAACTCCCACCTTTCAGCTTGAGAGAGAAATGTTTGGCTGTTAGTCTGCTATAAAAGAAGGAAGAACAAGAATAATGGAAGTGGGGTATATTGACACTTTTTTTTTTATTTTTAGGCGGATTATCTTTTATTTTTTTATTTTTATTTTTTTAAAATTTTTTATTGTAGTAATTCGTGCAATATAGCATACATCTTTGTTAAGTACAAATTGTTAACAACATATGTGCACACAATTCTCATTTGACCCCTTCCCCGATTCCCACCCCATTCCGTCCCCCTCCCTCCCCCTAAGGTTCACTTCAGTGAGTGACCTTGATATGATTGTGTAGGTACATCATGTGCTTTAGGGTGTCCCTTTGTCCCATGTATTCGCTACAATTAAATCAACTTCTTTGCTTATCGAGGATCCCTCCTTTTCATCTGGAGACCCTCCTATGCCCCATCTTCTCCCTAGTATGCACATATTAGGGAGAACATATGCTTCTTAACTCTTTGTGACTGACTAATCTCACTTAACATAATGTTTTCCAGTTGCATCCATTTCCCTGTAAAGAACATGATTTTATTCTTCTTTATGGCTGAGTAAAATTCCATTGTGTACATATCCCATAGTTTTGTAATCCATTCATCTGTGGTTGGACATCTTGGCTGCTTCCA
>PVLC010001163.1:59426-154404 GCA_004027655.1 Graphiurus murinus | reverse complement strand
TTCTTCTTCTTCTTCTTCTTCATTTCTTTTCTTTTTGTGGTACTAGGGATTGAAACCAGAGCTACACCCCCAGTCCTATTTTATTTTGAAATAAGGTCTCACTAAACTCTGGAGGACCTCTCTAAGTTGCTGAGGCTGGCCACGAATCTGCAATCCTCCTGTCTCAGCCTCCCAAGTACTGGGATTACAGGTGTGTGCCACCCTACCTGACTACACAGCATCTCTTTTGTCTTCTGTACCTTGGAATATCCCAGCTCACTCTGAGAAAGAAGAAGACATGTGGTTAACTGATAGGATGATGGTCTTACTGATTTGTATGGCATCTTTCTTGGGCATCGTTCTCCTTTTAAAATGAGGAACTGAGCAAAAACAGTATTTAATTCAAAGAGTGGAGTATGTGATGGTGGAATGTTTAATACTATATGTGTACAGCACTTTCAAAGATTGGGGGAAAGAAGGAAATTTTAGACCAGGAGAGAGTGTCTCTTAAATGATTCTAAGAGGACCTCTCTTCTTCTTCTTTGCTTTGTGGGCAGAGCTTCTTTTTAATAATTCTTACGGCTTCGGGGAATAGAATGAACACCTTACTTTTTCTCCTCTGCTTATATTGTTGACCCAGAGTGTGAAGATCAAACTAAAACTAGGAAAACATGATGTGAAGCTGGGTCCTTGGGGTTAGGTCGATGATATGCAGATCCTTAGCCACCTACTAGCTGTGTCCTTAGGCACATTATAAACAGAGTGCCAGGTTTTTTCTCTGAAAATAGCAGTAACTCCCTGGCCAAGTAGTTGCAGAATCATAAGAATCAGGACAGGTAAAATATTGATCATAGCACTGGTGAGCTAAATGACTGTTACTTGTGTCTATACTTAAAGTGAGCTCAGCACACATAACTTGCTTTCTCCCCTTCAGATTGAAGCTGTGGTTTCCTGGATTTCCAACCTCTTCTAGATTTACTTCTTAAAACCAAAGAAATTTCTAGGATTTGTTAGTAGTTAGAAACACAAGGAATGATTTTTTTTTTTTTTTTTTTTTTTTTTGTGGTACTGGGGATTGAATTCAGGGGCATTCTACCTCTGAGCTATACCCTCAGCCCTATTTTTTATTCTTTATTTTTGAAACCGAGTCTCACTAAGTTGCGGAGTGCCTCACTAGGTAGCTGAGGCTGGCCGCGAACCCGGATCCTCTGGTCTCAGCCTCCCGAATGCTGGGATTACAAAGCTCTGTTGAGAAAGCAGGCAGTTTCAGAGTAGAAATCTTCTTCTGTGTTCTTATTGTTCTCAAAACCTTATTTACTATTCGAAAGACTCCACAATGAGAGAGAGAGAGAGAGAGAGAGAGAGAGAGAGAGAGAGAGAGAGAGAGAGAGAAACTAATTAGATTCAAATCCCCACTCTCCTTTTCCAAGATATAAATTAAAAGCCATCACAAGATACCTGTGTGCTGCACAAGCTGCCAAAATTTGAAATTTACAACCCCTTCAACTTTATGTTTCAGGAAATTTGATTTTGAGATCTAATTTTAGAATAACAAATAGCCCTGCACAGAGAGTCCCAAATGTTCCAGTTTCCCAAGGAGTTGTAATTTCAGCACTTCTCGATGAAAATCTAAATATGTAATCCTTTATTCCTATTTTTGAAAAATCACTTTCATATATTCTGTGAGAGTCAACATTAAAAATATTATGCCAAACCATCATTTAATTTGCCAAGAAGGCAAAATTTATCATGAGTACTTTATAAGCTCTCAAGGATTTTTATAAAGACCAAAATAAATCTGCAAAACATGTACGCACATAAACATGATACTATTTTCAACTAGCCTAAAACAAAACTATTTTCCCTTATTTGAACTCTTCACAGAGCCCACTCTAGTATTCTTAAGGCTGGAAACTACCTAAAGGATCATTTCATCCACATCTCGAAGCTTGGCCCTCTTCTCTGCTCAGAAGACAACATCCAGCCCAACTTTGGGCACAGCTCAGCCCTTAAAGCAGGCTTTCCTATTGCTTAAGCTTTTTCTTACATTCAGTTTCAGAATGAGATCTTACTCATAGTTTTAGCATCATCTGTCCTTTACATTATAATTAAAAAAAAAAAAAACAGCTGAGCAGAATGCCTCAAAGGTAATAAAAACATCCATATATTTTTGCTGGCAGAACTCCTTACATTCAGATATTTAGAAATGTGGGGGTTATTAGTGGAAATTATAATCAATGTTTCCAGACTTCTCCTAAAACTTGTATTTTGTGATATGGATTTAAATTCTCCAGCATTTTGTTTTCTGGTGTTACTCATTTCACAAGTGTCTTCTTGCCTCTGCAACAAGATTTGAATGTGTGTGTGTGTGTGTGTGTGTGTGTGTGTGTGTGTGTGTGTGTGTGTGTTTTACAGGGGATTGAGCTACATCCTCACATCCTCACTCCCCCCCTTTTTTTTTTATTTTGAAACAGAATCTCACTGTTACCACACATTGACCCTGAACCTGTGATTCTCCAGTCTTACCCTCCCAAGTACTTGGATTACAGGTGTGCACCACCATGTCTGGGAAGATTTAAACTTTAAAGAATTCCATCATGTCTTAAAGTGGTCTTGAACTCCTCACTATGTCTAACATCAAATTTAATAATTAATAAATTATCAGCAAATACTAGATGAATTAAAGTGAATCCCTGTTGTTTGGAGAGGTAAAAAATCTCCTGCTGGTTGATTAACTAAGAGACTCAGTTTAAGAGAATGTTTTTTTTTAGTTTAGTTTAGTTTAGTTTTGTTTTGTTTGCAGTACTAGGGATTGAACCCAGGGGCATCCTACCTCTGAGCTACACCCCTAGCTCTATTTTTTGTTCTTTGTTGTGAAACAGTGTCTCACACTAAGTTGCGGAGGGCCTCACTAAGTAGCTGAGGCTGGCCGCAAACCTGTGATCCTCCAGTCTCAGCCTCCCAAGTACTGGGATTACAAGTGTGTGCCACCACACCAGGCTAGAGAATGTATTTTTTTTTTTTTTTTTTTTTTTTTGCGGTACTGGGGGTTGAACTCAGGGGCATTCTACCTCCGAGCTATACCCCCAGCCCTATTTTTTATTCTTTATTTTGAAACCGGGTCTCACTAAGTTGCGGAGTGCCTCACTAGGTAGCTGAGACTGGCCTTGAACCCGGATCCTCCGGTCTCAGCCTCCCGAATGCTGGGATTACAAGCGTGCGCCACCACGCCCGGCGAGAATGTATTTTTTAAAACTTTTTTATTGTGGAAAACTTATGGATAAGCATAATGAACCACCACTTTGATAATTATCAATATTTATTATCAATAATTATTATGAATGCTTATTAATAATTATTCAATAATTATCAACTCACAAATAAGCCTGCTTCTTATAAATAGCTTTTTCATCGATAGACTCTTTTTTTTTTTTTTTTTTTTTTTTTAGTAATTTCAGGTTCACAGAAAAATTAGGTGGGAAGTCCAGAGTTTCTAAATACTCTTTTCCCCAGTTTCCCCTTATTAACATCATATACATTAGTGTGAAACATTTGTTACAATTTTGGTGAGCAGATATTGAACCAGTATAATTAAAACTAGGGTTCACTCTGTGTTGTATATTCTGTGGATTTATTTTTGTACTGGGGCTTGAACACAGGGGCATTCTACCTCTGTGCTATACCCCTTTTATTTTATTTTATTTTGAAGCAGGGTGTCACTAGGTTGATGAGAATCTCACTGCTTGCTGAGGCTGTCCTTGAACCTGTGAGCCTCCTATTTCAGTCTCCCAAGTACTGGGATTACAAGCGTGTACCACCGTGCCCAGCTTGGATTTTAACAAATATAAAATGACAAGTACCCACTCTTACCGTATCATACAGAATACTTTAACTGAGTATTTTTTAATACAGTGTCGTAATGATTTTTTTTTTCATCTGAGCAGTGCATCTCTAGGAACTCCTGTCATTGTACTAACATCATGAAATGTGCCGGCACTCACCTAGATGGTGTGGTCAATCACTGGTCATAGCATCTTGATGTTATCAAGGAATAAGATTTATAAGGGTTCTGGTGTGCGTAACAAGGCATACAGTTAATATGTAAGTAGAAGGAGCACACTCTAAAGCAAGGGGGGAAAGGATAGTCTAATACAGCAATAAATGAGTAGAACAGCTATCTATTCATTACCAAGTATTATGTAGTATACACAATTGTATGTGTTATACTTTTATATAACTGGCAGAACAGTAGGTCATGCATTGTGCTATGCCATTTTGATGGCCATGTCACTAGATGGTAGGAATTTCTCAGCTCCATTATAATCCTATGGGCCCACTGTCATAGGTGCGTTCCATTATTAACTGAGAGGTGGTTATGTTGTGTGTGGCTATATTAAGAAAATAGCTATAACTTAACTCCTATCTACCTCAGGATAAATTATATCCATACAATTAAAGATGCTTCTATACAAACTCAATTCACATTTTATGCCCATTATGATGATTTCATATACATTATGATATCCAATTAACACAGTCATCTCCCCTGGTAGTCATTTTTATTCCCATTTTCTAAGACATTGAAGCTCAGAAACGTTGAATAACTTTTCCAAAGGTCAAATAGCTAGTAAGGGGCAGAGCAAGGATTCCAACTTAAATTAAGTGGGACTCATTCATGCTGCTAATCTTGTGACTTGTTAAATGATAGAAATACTAAAATTAGCCCTTTCTACCATTTGTGGAGCAATTAAGCATGTAGTTCAAAGTAGAGCCAGATGGCATCTGCCTTCCTAGGAGCAAAGTTTCTTATCCTGTGGTAAAGGAGTGATAATCTGAAAGTGGAGTTGAGGGTGGTGGTGCTTGGAGCTTCAGCCCCCCCTGCTCCAGGGCACATGTCCTGTGTACATGTTTGAGAATGAACAACTGCAGGAGCAGTATTGGGTCTAAGGAAAACCAAGGATCAATCAGGACAAGGAGCTGGAAGTAGAGGGTGTACTGTTTTTGCCACAGCGTAGAGGGTAGAGGTTCCATTTGGTACAGAAGAAAAATTCATGAGGGCAAAAGGAGCAGCAGGAGGCTACATAGAGGAGTGGAAGCACAAAGAAAATTGAGGATGAGCACAGAAGCCAGAGGGGCTTATGTCTCAGCTAGTAATAAAAGAGAAAAACAACAACAAAGGCCCTACAAAGCATGATGGTTTACCTGACCACAAGACTGTTATGGTTTGGAGCTGGAATGTTCCCCCAAAATTTCATGCATTGAAGACTGGTCCCCAATGCAGCAAGGTTCAGAGGTGGGGCATTGCCGCAGGAAATGGGTCACTGGGGGTGTGACTCTGTCCCTCTCTTTCTGCTTCCCGGGCTGCCATGAGCTAAGCAGCCCTCCTCCTCCATGATCTGCCATCATGATGTTTCTGTCTTGGAGCCTACTGACCTTGGACTAAATCCCTAAAACCATGAGCCAAAATAACCTTTTCCTTCTCTGAGATGCTCTTGTCAGATTAACACAGAGATTTTCAAAAGTATGCCCCCTCCAGCCCTTTGTAAGTATTGCATTTAGCCATCCTTACTCTGTCCTAAAAGTTTCAGAGCAGGTATCAACACCTGCTCTGAAGTTGCTCCACCTGAGAGGAAGCCTGGTGCCCAGCAGCCTGGATCATGGCTCAAAGAACGGTCATACCAAGTTCTTGTGGGTGGTGGCCTGGTTTCTGGATGCTGAACATGGCATAGGTTGACATATAGGTAAGCTGTTTCCTAAAATGTTGAACTGTGAGATGGTTTTGATGGGGTGATTACAAAAAACATATGGCTCAGCAGCAGGGCAATTACAGTGAAAATAGCTTTTGAAGAATATTCAGCTCTTTCTGAGTGGGATGTGGGACGAGTTTTATGAAAAAATGCATGGCAGCCTAACTGTACTCTTGAATTCCTTCACTTACATCTTTCTTCCACTTTGGAGCTTCTTTATTCTCCTTCATGACCATCTGTGCTGCCATGGCCCATGAGTGTTTCTCTTCAGGGCTTATATTCACGAAAATGGTCTATCTCTCCATACCCCATAAGAATGTACCTGTTTTAGGTCTAATTCTATTTCAATTAAACTTGCTATCCTTACAATCATGGAATATCCATTTTGTAAATCTATCTCAACTGCTCATCCTGCAATGAATTGCCCCCATATACCTCCACCAAGTGGAAATATCATCTGAACACATTCAGGCACAGAAAACTCTTGCTACCTAAAATGTTGCCTATCTTTGGACAGCTCTAAGTGACAGAAAGTTTTTCCTACTGGGTTAAAAATCCTTTGACAACCTTCAGAGTCATCCAAAACACATATAATTCTTCTACTACAGGCCATCCCTTCAAATATCAGCCTGCAAGTTTATTTTATCAGTATGGCTGCCAAGTCCTATGTCCCTCAGACACTGAATACCAATGCTAAAGGGTGGCTTTACGATTGCCAGGTAAGAAATCTGCCTCTTAACTGTTTTAAACCTAGTTAGCACTTACTCTATGTAATTGTGAAAATTAATTGAATTTGATAAATCCTCTCAAAAACCTCAAGAGGGAAGTACAGTTTCTTTCTTCCAATGAATAAACAAAGGCTTATAGAAAAACATGATTTGCTTTCAGGTCACGTTGCTTAGGCAGAACAATGGCAGAACTAAAGTCTAGGTGCTCCAACTTCAAGGCCTATTCTCTTTCCACATTCCAAATGAGAATGACTCTTCCAAATAATTATCTGTCCAATGGAGTGACAAAATTTTAAGTATGGAGACTTTGAAGGTGATACGAAGCCTTTTTTTTTTTCACTGAAAATTGAACCCAGGGGTATTCTAGCTCCAAGCTATGCCTGAAGCCCTATTTTATTTTGTATTTTGAAACATATCCTTACTAAGTTGCTGAGGATCTCACTAAATTGCTGGGGCTAGCCTCAAACCTGCAATCCTCCAGTCTCAGTTTCCCAATTACTGGGATTACATGTATGCACCACCATGCCAAGCTGAAGCCTAATTTTTTTCTTTTTTACATTTCCAAAAAAGCATAATAAAAGGTAGATTACTAATTTTGTTACTCTCAATGCCATGCTTAGTGTGATGAAATGTTTGAAATGGTATCTTCATTATGGCAAAAGACACCTTCTGCTGTTACAGAAAACCTTAAGGTCTCAAGGATTTAACATGGAGGTGTTTTACACCAAGTCCAATGCAGGTGTCCTTTGGCAGATGGTCTTCCAAGTGGCTTGTAATGGATTAAGATGTTGAAGTCCTAAGCCTCAGTAACTCAACATGTAACCTTTTAGGAAATAGAGATTCTACAGATATAATTAGTTAAGACAAAGTCATACTGAAGTAGAATGGGCCTCTAATCCAATAAGACTGGTTTCCTTATAAAATTGGACACAGACACACATACATCGAGAATGCAACATAAAAAGCAAGATGGCCACCCACAAGCTTAGAGAGAGGCTTGGAATAGATCCTTCCCTCACAGCCCTCAGAAGGAACTGATTCCACCGTCATCTTGATTTCAAACTTGTAGCCTCTACAATGTGAGGAAAAATATTTTTGTTGTTTAAGCCACCCAGTTCATGGCATTTTGTTATAGCAACTTTACCAAGTGGTCCCACAAGGGCATCTCTCAGGGGCCCAGTCAGGGGTCAGCCGTGGTTATAGGTGGTGAGATCCCAGTGGGAAGAATACATGCAGAGCTGCCATCCAGAGGAGAACAAACAGAAAATTTATACTGCAGACCCATTCCTTATATAGGACTCTGCAAAAAATGGCGCATATTCACATCAGTGTAACATGCATATACATGTTACACTTTGCTTAGTCATTGCGTATCACTATATGCAATGTGCATGTGTGAGATGTGCGCTCACCTGCTATTATACAAGAGGTGTGCACATCTGCAACTGTACAGGACTGGCGCCCACCAGCAGCTGTGCAGGATGCACATGTGTCTGTGGCTATGTGGGTAGTCATGCTATCCCCATCAGTTTGTATTTTGCCTGGGTTGTTGGGCAAGGCTTTACATCTAAAATACCACCCCTTGGAATAAAGCTAACATAGTTCTTGGGGCAACCATCCAGCAATTTGATTGGTCACAGACTGGTGGTTCACCTGATCTATACAAAAAGGTTCTATGCTTACAAGCTCAACACATTCCATTAACCAGACCCACCTGTTTTCCATAGCATATCCCAACAAGGGGCAGAATAGGGGGTGCCTAATTACAGGCTCAGAGCAACAAGTCCTCAATTATATGGCATCATTTATCCCATTCTGGGCTTCTGTGGTTTCAAGTTTACAAATTAGTTCAGTTGTCTGCAGTAGGGGCAATTCACCACAGGAGACCTTTGGTTGCCTCCACTGGTAGCTCAGTGCAGACGCAGCAATAGCTGCTGTTGTGCAGTCTCACAAAGGTGTATGTCCAGGGAATCATGCTGTTCCCTGCCATTACCCTGGACAGTAGGACCGGGCAGAAACCATCATAAGTAAGTCCTTCCCTTCAGGGGGTGGTGGTGCCCAATTAACTAGTCTTGTGCTGCACACTGGGCAGCGACAAGGTTAACCCATGATAGAATGCCCACTTGTCTGTGCAGACATGCAAGTGCCCAGTCTCTTTCATAAACACTACCAAAATTACTCAGAGCTCAGCCCCTTTGCTAGAGAATCTGGCACCAGTCTCATACCAAAATGTCTCTGTGGTGGGCTATAAGGCCACAGCCACCCATGTGGACGGTTGCCCATGAGAGAAGCTATCACTACACCCTTCTTCCTCAGGTATAGGGGCTCCCCTTCCTCATAAGGACCTGGTGAATCTCCCATTTCTGTGGGGTCTGAGGAGGCTATCTCTGGGAACTGTACTGGCCCCAGCAAATCCTTCCTTTCCATGTAGGGACTTGGCATCTTCCGTTTCTGTGGGCTTTCCTTTCCTCAAAGGGACTCACTTCCATGGGGCTAAAGGGGGCTATCACTTAGAACTGCACTGGTCTCAACAAAGTATGTAACTGTTTAGACAAAGGGCTACTAGAAAACCATGCTCATTGCTCTAAATACACATGTCTAAATACTATTAGAAAAACATGCTTGTTGCTCATTACTCTAAATGTCAGAGTGGGCATTTGAGCTATCCCTTTCTAGGGAGTCCAAGTTCAGAACTTCAACCAACCTTCAATAGGATAAGAGGTCTGCACCTTTGCCGACCCAGTAGTACCTGTAGTAGGTTCACAAGCTAAGAGGGTAGCATCTACTGCCACTGTTTCTCAGTAAGAGAGTAGCATGTTTCTGCCCCTTTCCATAACTCTAACAAAAACCAAATTGGGTTATTCCTAAAATCATGCTTCTGCTATAACCTCAAAAGGCCTACATACATCTGTAATTGTTGGACTGTTCCTGGTCAAGGATAGACTTGTATCTTGTCTATCTTTGGGTATTACCTTTGTCTTACCCAATCAGACAACTCCCAAAAATTTAACAAAACACTCAGTTCTCTGGACCTTGTCTTCGTTGACAGCCTACACCCATTCCTGGAAAGTGGCTCACAGACTGCATGCAGCTGCTTCTAACTCTGTAAAAGAATCAAGGGTTAGCATAACATCAATACAATGGTACAATCATAAAAACTCAGGCTTCCACCAAGAGGCTAAATCCTGTGCCACCAGACTGTGACACGCTTCAGGCTTCTGACAAGAGGCTATAACATAATGGAACTGTCCCAGTTCATGTGAAAGGCAATCCATCAATTCTGAAATGTTGGGTATCGCTGCATGCAAGGGATCTGTCACTTTATTTAGCTCCCAATAGTCCATGGTCATGCACCAGGAACTATCAGGTTTTCGTACTGACCACATGGAAGATGAATCAGATGAATTATACTTGCCTCTTCTAACTTAAGTATCATTTGTCCAATTTCCTCACACACACACACACACACACACACACACACACACCCACCCGTAGCTTGTACAGCCATACATTCAAAATCCTTGTGTCTTGAGGTCTTGAGGGAGTTGTAAGGGAGCACAACAGAGATGTCCTCTAGTACTAGTCTTTACCACATTCACTCATAGCTGGAATTCACTGACAGTTATCTGCACAGGCAGTCCTTGTAACAGATCCACCCCCAGGATCTACTCAGCTATGGGAGATTATATATATATATATATATATATATATATATATATATATATATATATATATATATATATAATTGCTTAGGAGGCAAACATTGCAGGCGGACCAGTAAATAGTCAATTTCACATTTAGCCTCAGGTCAGCCGGGTCCCCTGCTAACCTGGTACCCCAGTTGAGTTTAGCTGCACCGGCTGCCACCACTGTGGGTGGTCCCCAGTGTATGCAATCCACTGTAGTCCTGACTTGCCCTGTGCTGCCACTGGGGCCTTTGCTACCTGGTGGGGCCTGCCACAATGGAATTTGTGCAGCCCGGGTGGTCCTCCTCCCCAGACCAAACTGGCCTCTGTCACCCTGAAGTCTGCACCTCAGCTGCAGACTGACTTGCCCTGCAGAGCTTCTGATGCACATTAGAAGGTGTGGCTGCAGCACTTTGAAAGCCTTCTGGGCTTCCTCTGGCTGGGGACATATACTTTGTCCCATTCTAGCTGGGGACATACATTGTCCCAATCTCCTGGTGAGGTCCATACCACCAGATACTCTGCTACCAGAAACCACAGGGAGGCCAGGGGCCATATTCCCTCCACTGTAGGTTGTTCCTCCTGAGGTTGCTCCTTTATCACTACTGAGAGCCACAGGGAGGTTGGGAGACACGTCTTCTCCACCCTGGGCTGTTCCTTCCTGGAGGGGTACTGGAGGCACTCAGCACATCCTGCTGACTACACCAATTGTCAGGGGCCCAGTCAGGGACCAGCGGTGAGATCCCCAGTGGCAAGAATGTACACGGAGCTGCCACATCCAGGGGAGAACAAACAGTGAACAGCAACTTTATTCTGCAGACCTGTTCCTTATATAGGGTACTGCACAAAATGGCGCATGATCACATCTGTGTGATATGTGCATGCATGTTACACTTGGCTTAGTCATTGCACCTAACCATATGCAATGCACATGTGTGAGATGTGCATGCACCCACTATTATGCAAGAGATGCACACACACCTCCACAGCTGGGCAGGGTCATGCTGTCACCACCAGCCTCTATTCCACCTATGTCCCCACACCATCTTTTCATACTGTGGCTCTTCCATTGTCTAGAGCCTCAGAGTTCTTTACTGGCACCACTGTATTTCGACAGTAGGTGATGGAAAGCATGTGGAAGGTCATATAGAATTCTGTGGGGCAAGAGTGAAGGGGTATCCCCCCACAGTTCTTTGGCAAGAAGTCAGTCACGTGGCCATATCTAAGCACAAGAGGGGCTGGAAAATGTAGACTAGTTGTGTGTCCCTGAGCTGGAGAAAAGAAATATCAGAAGAAATATCAGAAAAGAAATGCCTAATCTTGATACATTTAATGGAAAAGCCTGATTTGAATTGACATGAGGCTCCCTATATTCTCTATCTATTGAACTTGATATAAAATTTACAGATTTTGCCAAGGAGATATTGCTGTGTTTTATTGCCAAAATAGATCAAGGAATAGTATTTTTAAGATGTCAGATAAACTCATCAGAGAATTGAAATGGAGGGTCCATTTTAATGAGAATGAAAGATGTCACAGATCATCTTTGGAATATCTCCCTTCACCCAGCTTTGTGGACATCTTTAATATTCATTATTCAGTAATCTTAATAATTGAATAATTTCCATGTTTCTGTCATCAAAGAGCAATTGCCAATGGTGTGTCCAATACCTGGGGCTCTAGAAATAGGAAATGGGCAATGCTGAGAACACAGAGTAGCACCTTTGATGATAATAGGTTGACTCTATGAGCCACATTAACAAAGAGGGCATGAACTTAGTATCTGGGGTTTCCATTGGCTAGGGATTTGGAGACAAAGGTAATTATTTGTGTTGTTGTGTTATCAGATTGTCTTCTCCTCAATAACCATGGCATAGAGGAAGAATAGTAGTGTTCACAGTTTCAGAGATGTTCCACTTGCACACCTTTCCATAGATAATACCTGGAAATGTGAGTTCCAGTAACTCACTTATGAGATCCACACATGGCAATAAGCAACGAGGAGATCAGAGCCACCTTATTCTTCCAGTCAGGACATCTGTGAAGTGATTGATGTGAGCAGAGCTGTCCAGCAGAGCTCTCTCTGATGGTGGAAATATACTATGACCTGTGCTCCCTAACACAGTAGTCAAGACCCTCTTGTGGCTACCAAGCCCCACACACAGAAATGTAGATAGGATGACAGAGAAACTGAATATTCAATTTTATTTAATAGTAGTTGGTTTAAATTTAAAGACACAGAGCCACCTGAGTTCATCTTAGGTCATGGTTCTGGAGGCTGGAAGTGCAAGATCATGATGCTTGGCTTCTGGTGAGGGCCTCCTGTTGTGTCACAACATGATGGAAAAGTGAAGGGCAAGCCAGTGCAGGCGAAAGACAGAAAACAAGGGGTGGCCTCGCTTTATAACAACCCACTCTGGAGGTAACTAATCCATTCCTGAGGGAGTGGGGGATGCATGACCTAATCACTTCCTGGAGGTCCCAACACCTCAACACCTCTCAATACTGCTACGTAGGAACTAAAGTTCCAGCACATAAATTCTGAAAGACATCTTCAAGCTGTTGTATTCTCTTTGCTCTACATTCTCTGCTCTCAGTTACTTATCTCTCCACATTTACTCTTCTGTCTCCTCTTAGCCAAGTATAAAGAGGAAAAAAAAAAGTATAAAGCAAAACATATACACTGGCATGAGGAAAAGCCTGTGCTTGGCATTTCTTTGGCTTAAATGTAGGTATTCATTGTATCTTGGTGGGATTAGTTTACTTTAGGCTTTAACCTTTTTCCTGATGACCAAAAGGGATGTTCTTCTTAAAGCCAGAGACACACTTAATTTATCCCTGTGTGGCAGGGTGCCTGGTACTTAGCAGATATTCTCTAAATGTGTGTTGGATCCCATAGCTCATTACTGTCATATAATGTTTAAGTTTACTTGGTAAATATTAAGTACTACAGCTCTCCAGATACTTTGCAAACTCTTCCCAATATAGTCTAATTTAAGCCAGAGAAGAAGTCCAAGCTTAATGGAGACATAGCTTAAGACTCTGAATGGAATAAAAGTGAAGCTTAAAAACAGATGGGTAGTGTGTTTTCTCTACAGGTATAGAAAGATGATGTGGGCTCTCTCACTTTATAGATATTTAAAGACAATGCCAATGACTATCTCTCTCAATTGTTTTTCATTTCAACTGAGATGAAAAGAAAGGGATACAAGGGGGAGCCTCAGAGTCTTCTCCAGCACTGAGTTCTAAAGCATGAATACAGAATAAATGTAGCCTTTTAAATCCCCTAAAACCTTTCCCATCAAAGGAAAAGACTCAATTCTAAAAACTTTCTTAAACAAATATTCAATAATCAAAATAGCATAGTTTTTTTGAGAATTATTTTCCTGAAAATCTACAGTATTTTTTTTTCTAGTTGTAGTAAGTTCTCATTTTTGAATTAAAATTCACATCCTTGGAAAAAGTCCCTAAATGAAAAGCAATCATGCAAATAAAAATAGCTTTACAGAAATATTTTTTCCAAATAGTGGATATAATAATAGTGGCATAAAAATAAAGAAGTCTGGCGTCATGTTATTTATTGTCTGAATGCTTAGAGTGGTAGATTTCCTCCAGTCAGCATAGATTTAATGGTATTCACTTTTAGAGGTACATTTAGTACTATTGCAAAGTGTGTGCTAATATCCTCTGGATGTGGATTTCTCCAACTGGGATCAGAATTCTAGATTTTAATTTCCCCTTTTGTGATCTACTATCAATTTTGTATTTTCAGAAAAGAAAAAAAGGAAGCCCAGAGAGTTTGCTGGCTTCTCTGGAAATTGTAGTACTCAGTGCTTGAATTTGCAGTTTTTTTTTAAACCCTGACTCACTTTAGAATCATTTAATAGCACATTAGAGCCTCAAGACATTTTCTTTATGCCCTCTGGGCAAGTCTGATATCATGTGTTCATACTTGAGGTAACAGAATAAATTTCCCTATACATAGACAAGATGTGGACCTTGTAAAAAGTAAGGAGAGAAAGGTAAATGGCATCATATAACATAATTTTTTGAATAGTTAACTCTAGTTAACCAAAAAATAGTAAAAAATGCTAGAGAAATTTTTTAGACCATAGAAGGAGAAAATTAGGTTTTATGAAGTGTCCAAAGCCGCTTTGACCATCACAATTTATCACTGTTGGTAGCCTCAGACAATCAGCAGAGGGTGGAAACTATATGCCCTCTCCTCTACAGCTTTCTTACCACCAAGTTTCAGACCAGATTCTGAAATGTATACAAAACCTAGTCCTATAACCAGTTTTGGTTAGCTTGGCAAAGTCATGGCTCTCTGCCTCTCTGGGTGTTCTGACAAGCACCTTGCATGCAAGTAGCTCCCCTAGGCCAACACAACATGTATTCTATTGGCAGGATAGACCAGGTAGATCATCCAACAAAATCTTCCACCAAATGAGGGAGTGGGGAGCATGGGACTGATTGTAGGTCCTAAATCTAGGCACTCTGTTATTTGGCTACAGGGCTCCTTGGGTTCTCACACCTTATTCATACTAATAAGGCATTTTTCTATGCAAATATTTCCATGTAACCCTCTATTTTAAGCATAACTTATTTCAACAATCAGAAAATTCTATTATCCTTATGCTGCATATTCAGCCCTCTGGGGGTATATGTATATAGTAA
This sequence comes from Graphiurus murinus, assembly GCA_004027655.1. NCBI lineage: Eukaryota > Metazoa > Chordata > Mammalia > Rodentia > Gliridae > Graphiurus > Graphiurus murinus. The sequence continues at coordinate 139,587 of PVLC010001163.1, read as the reverse complement.
TATTAGAAGCATTTGATACTGGAGTGCATACTTCTTATTAGGATCCTTCCAGTTTTAACTAATTACCTATGAAGAGTATATTTCTGATTGGAGCCTTATTTAACTACTCCAGGGAGTAGCTGTATACTCATGAGGATACAGAGGCATTTCAAATAAATTACAGACAATATAAGTGATTGAAGGAATGAAAAATGGAGCTGAACCATCAATGATTTTCAAAGATCTGGCTTAAAGACTTGGGAAGACATGTTCTATTATTCACCTGTCTGTTTAAGAGTTTCTCAGCATCGTTCTTTCATTTACCTCCATTGCAGATCATCCATGAAAAGCACAATTTATGAAAAAAGTGCTGTCTCTAAGTTAGGCTGCCTGGGGTTGGAGCCTGGCTCTGCCACTTATGTTGTCATAGCTTGTGTTCTCTATGCCTTCATTTCCTCACCTGAAAAACGAGGACAATGACATGCCTATGCAATTGGGTTGTTCTGAGGATAGGAAATAACTCAAATAAAAGCTTTGGAACTGTGCCCCAAACTTAGTATTAAATGAGTGTATACAGAAAAACAAATACATATCTGTCATGATGGAGTTGTGTTAGGCAGAAGTATACAGGATAAAAACAGAGTTCCTGGTGTGAAAGAGTTCACTACTAGGGAAATAGACAAAGAGGAAGTAATAGCATGGTGGATCCGTTCTATGTGGAAGATAAATAAAATGTAGCACCAGGGTCAACTGTCAACCACCATCAAACACATATTGATACACTGAAAACCACTAGAAAATTTCCAATATGTAAGAGGAAGATTAAGAGACTTTATCATTAATGGAGTAGATAAAGAGTAAATTCTAGCATAGGATATACCTTAAAGCAATTGACATATTGGAAAAGGATGTTTTAACTTAAATGTCCTACATTTTAAGATTTTGTCTCTTTGGATGCTGAAAACATTTTCTAAGGCCCTTTTACAGTTAGAAATAAAACTACTGTAAACAGTCCAACAATTAACTACATACAGTTGGCTTTTCTGAATTAAATAGTTATTGACCCCAAATCCATAACTGTAAAACCCTTCACCAGCCACATACACAAGACTGAATTGTATTAAGAAAACATATGGATTTCAGAAAGGGAGAAAGTCTCATCTTTTGGGGGAATTCATCTGATTACTCCTTGCTTTAATAGGTTGCCTATCTTAACAGCAAAGCCCAGTGTCGCTGTTTTTGTTACCAACCATGAGGTACACACTGAGATTTCAATGTGTGAAAAGGAGTCATTTCACAAGAAAAGGCAAAATGGTCAATTTAATAAATCCTAGATAAGAGTTAGAGGTATGTTTAAGTAAAGATGGCAGATTGATGATTGTAATATTAACTTGCTAATCTGAAGATGCCTTACATGTTTGCAAATAGTCAAACCAACAACATTTTAACACTTCATTTTTATATTTAGTCATGGCAAGATAACTTGTACACATCTAACATACCATATTTGTGAAACAAGATGGATTGCTGTAACTGTTTACAGTAAAAGAATATTTTCTCAACTTCTTTTCTTCAAGTGAAAAATAAAAAGTACTAACAAAAATCAACAATGTATTCACCATTTTATTCCCCTAAATATTAATTTTAATACAATTAGGGCTTTTGTTAAAGAATACACGTGTATATTTTAAACCTGGGGAAAGAAGATTTATTATAAAGGTATAAGACATGTATATTTCTGGTCTTAAGCGTTTTCACAGTATAATAATTCAAATCCGCATACTCTTCTTTCATTGGATCTTTGAGAACAGTACCAGAATACTATGAGTTTACTCAAGAAACTTTCTTTAAAACATTTAAGGTAGAGGTAGGACTTAGGTGTAGAATGGGAGGAAAGTGAAGAGAAGACAAAATGGTTAAAAGAAGTTACAACTAAAACTCAGTCTCTTTTTTATTTGAAACTATTGTAGAATCTGAAAGTGTTTCTGTGTTCACAAAAGTGAGGAAAAAAAAAACTTAGTTCTAATTCAAATAATGTAATAGCAGAGAACATAATTGATTTTCATATTTAAAAACTTAATTGGGGATATTAATATGGCCCATTTAGTACCCACATTTTACACCTGCCTGTTCACCAGGATATCAACATGACCACATTTGTTCTTAGCAATTTCATTTTCATAGAGATTCACAAATGAAGAATATAATTTTAACTATTTTTTGAAAAGTTAGATCTTGCATGTTTCTCTCATTTATTTCACTGCCGAACATAGCTTGAGAGAGGAATTGAGATGTTCCTAAATCAAATACAGAAGTGAGTTTGATCATTTTCAGTCTCATTTAATTTTATATTCAGCAGCATGTTAAACCATTTGGGAAAGAAATTCTTCATCTTTTCTAACCTTGAAAAAGAACGCGAAGGCCATGATTCCTTTCTAAATCACTTGGCCTCAAGTTTCTCACAGAGCACCCCTTTACAATACAATGTACACACTGCTACAGTCATATGTGGTGGTCAATGGAACTTGTATATTACAGAGATATATACATTACTTTTATTTTATAAATTCAAATTAAAAATCAGCTTGAGCAACCACATGACAGATTATCAATAAAGTTTAGTCTCTTCCTCTTGATACTACCTTCTTTTTCCTTTCAATATCAAAGAACCCAAGGGCATGCACAGTCTAATAGAGAATCAATCTGACTACCACACTCAAGCAAAGACCAGGCATTGATTGCCATAGCTTCTCACCCATGGTGTCACGTAAGGAAAAATGTTCCATAAAACTTAAGGGGCAATGAGAAATACTTCTGGACCAGATTCTTGGTGGTATATGGAAGGTGGGAGCTATGCCTTTAAGAAAGCTAATTCTACTATTTTGAATCTTCAAATGAGTCAAATATCTTCCTTGGAAGCTTTGACAGGGACCCCCCTCAACTGAGTTCCCAGGTACACAGTTTAGTTTTAAACTGGCATTCAAGTCACTAGCTGCCCTTTGGGTAGTATCACAGTGGCCTAAAGGTCCAGTACTTGAAGATTTCCAACATCTTCCTGGGCATTTAATACCAAGAGTGAAGCTGAGAACCTTATATTCAGACTCTCATTATTATAGGTTTTCATTGTATATTTGGGTCCCAGACACTCGCAGCAGTAAAAGATCTCCTTGCTTTTCTCTATCTTTCTCTGACATTAGACTTGGTTACTTCGAAAGGGCCTACAGCTCTACCCTCTTCTGGAGGAGGAAGCCATGTTCATGCAAATAGTGACTTAACCTCCTGAGGATGACACAGAAGCAAAAAAGTGCCTAAATAAATAAATTTATGCACACGTTAAATTTTCAAGGGAGCATGTTACTTAATTTAGGTTCAATTATGTGGATCATTTATTCCTAGCAATAGCATGTAAGTCCATCTTCCCTTTGGTAGATATACTAGTCTTCTCAATCTGGTATAACAAAATCATGTAAACTGTGTGGCTTAAACAACAGAAATTTATTTTCTCACATTTCTGGAGGTTGAAGCATCAGCATGGTCTGGTTTCTGGTGAAGGCTCTCTTCCTGGCTTGCAGAGAGCTGTCTTCCCTCTGCATCCATACGTAGCAGAGAAATCAAGCACTAGCTCTCTCGTTTCTCTTCTCACAGGAACACCATTCTCACTGGATCCAGCTTTACCTTCATGGCCTCATATAACTACCTTCCAAAAGCCCATCTTAAGATGTCATCACATTGGGGTTAGAGCTTCAACATATTTTGAGGGAAAGGGGTACATTGACTATCAGTCCTTAACAGTAGATAAACCTCATTGTCATTTTTTTCTAGGCTAACATTTAGAAGATGTTCTGTTTTTATGATTTTTTTTTATTTGGAAATGCATTATTTCAGCCATAGTGAAACTGACCAACAAAATGTGATTTGAATTAGATCATTATTTTGAGAACATTAGAAAGCAATCCATATTTTTATCCAAGTCAATTCAACTTTAGCTTTTATCTTTTCCAATTTATTGCTTATTATGATATATGGATGTTTAGAGAAAGACCAGAAAATACCCTAACATAAAAATATATAAATGTATATCTATATATGTACTATTTATTTTAAGACAATCAAAAACAGAACATACAGGAAAAATGTTTTAAAATTCACAGTTTTTCAGCCATTTCTATAATCAAATAAGTATGAAAATTTCTTTAAGAACTCTGATTTTCTTCATCATGACTAAAGACACCTGAAATTTCATATATGTATAATTTCTATGTTATGGGTTTTATGGAAGATAACAACATGTCCATTTCTAATATGTAAAAAAGATTCATAACTGATTCCAGCATTGAATATTAATGTTAAAATTAAATCACTACTAGAAAAAGGTGATAGGAGATGACTAGATGCAATATACTCCTATTTATCTGTATTTATGCAGTTTCTTGGCAAGTGAAATGTAATGGTATCATTTTATGCAATAAGACTTTTAGATTACAGAATACAAGTTATTTTCCTTAAGTCATATATATATATATATATGTATATATATATATACACATACATACACACATACACACATATATATATACATATATATTCATCAGAATTAATTGTTCTGTGTATACATTGGCCAAAACCATCATGATATCAAATGTAAAATGTTTCAGTAACTGTGGGACCCAGAGAAAAGTTTGGAGGAAGAAGACTACATCTTTTTTAAGCTAGATATCCTTCTGAGAGCTTTCATAGCCATTGTGCCATTTAAACTCTTACAGCTTTCCTGTCTGGGAGGAAATGTTGTAAGTGTAGCATTGAGTGGGTTCTGCCCAGTGTGAAGGGTCAGGAGATCTGAGTTGCCAATCCATTTCATGTACCTCTTAGCGTGCCCAGGTGTGTCATTAGTTTTATATAAAGGAAAAAAGGTTCCTTGATGGTAGCTTTTTACAAAAAGGGCTGGAGATATTTTTCTATACTCCAAGCCTTTCCATTGTCCCTATTCTTTTGTAAAATAAATACTATGGTTTAATCTTGCCCGGTGTAGGAGAGGTGGTGCTGTTTAGTGGAAGGAGCTTCCTACATTTCATCTCAGATGTGTCAGGGACTCTAGTTACAGAATGCTGATTTTAAATCCTTTGAAACTTTTCAGTGATCTCTGTCCTGTGTTCTATGCCCAGGAATAGTGAGGCAGAGGGAGCTGAAGAGACTGCATTTCTACCTCCAGACTAAGGAAAAGAAGGAGATGCAGGGCAACATATGGTGCAAGGACTATTGCAAGAGGAAAAAAAAAAGAAAAAGAAAAAGATGAGAATGACATTGAATGAATGCCTACTGCACACTGGGCTCTATTCTAACATTGTGTATACACCATCCCATTTAAAGAGTACAGCAAATCTATGAGGTGTTTTACTATTATTCTAATTCTCAAATACAAAATTTGAGACTCAACACACAAAGTCGCACATCAATACCACTGAAGTTTCAATTTCCATCCGCCTGATTGCAAAGCCTGAGTTCTCTTCTCAATAGCATACATACCAATATACCATATTGCATCTACCTAACTCAGAGTCCCCATCAGTATAAAGCCATTTCATTTCTACTGCAGATTATATCATTCTGTAGCAAATGGGCTTTCCTGCTTTAAAAGACATTACACCAACTTGAATTTAAGCTTGACAATAGGAGCTATTAACATAAACCAACTGCTGCTTGAAGTTCTCGAAATGGAACTGGCCAGAGAAACTGTAGCTTCAGGGTTTTTCCTCATAGATATTCCTTATTTTTGTGACTGTTATTAAAAAGTATATAGGGAAATGATAGGTCTGGCTTTGGTTATAACTTCTCTAATTGTAAGCAGGGTTTTCATTCTGCTTGATATCTAGTTATGCATATTATGACCAAAATTTAGACACTGTCGCTGGTCTATGGTAAAATTTCAAATGCAACCTTAACGCACTGCTGTTTTATGAGAAGAGATAAATGCTCAATTATGTCCTCATCCTAGAAGGCTGTGTGTAGCTCCACATTTCTAGACCTCGATGCTGGTGGTCTCTGGCCTTGTCACCTTGCTTTAAGATGAACTGCTCTCTCGTCTCTGGTCTCCCTGCTTTCTGAGATTTTCCACTCAGCTTTCTCTGCTGGACTACTACTGCCTTCGGTTCTTCCCTTGTAGGGGAAACCAAATCACAGGTCGTTTGAATGTAAACTTTGGTGATGGCATTTTAGTTTGCTGTCTGGAGGTCACAGCCAATGTCCTAGCTTCTGTGCTTCTTGTTGGTTGGTGGCTGAGGGGATAATTGTCATGAATTTTCATTTAATTCTTCTTCACAGTAAGATTGTCACAAAGCATCATGATAAAAAAGGTAAGAAATAAGAAAAAAAAATCCATTCTGTCTGTAACTAGAGAGATAGCATACTAGAGGCCGGAACACTGGACTTCAGCCATTCAAATGTTCTCCATCTCTCTCCACTAAGATTGGAGGTCACACTTGAGCCATTTAATCTTTGTGGCTCAATTTTTTCATCAACATAAGGTGATAATAATATCTCCCCTGTCTTCTTTAATTCGTTAAAAGATTAAAATGAGATAGTATGTGTGAAAGTGTGTTGTAAAATACAGAGGACTATACAAAATCCCAAGCTACTACAGTGTAACTGATTTCAACCTTCAACAGTCCTTACTGCCTCTCTTACTCATTTGGCACCAAATTAGGTACCACAACCTTAGGGTGACCAACTAATCCCAGTTTGCCAGGAACTCCTCCAATTTTAGTAATAAAAGTCCTGAGTTCCAGAAACCCCTCAGTTCAGGACAAACCAGGATATGTAGTTGCCCTAGCAATAAGTGTGTGTGTGTGTGTGTGTGTGTGTGTGTGTGTGTATGTGTGTGTGTGTGTGTGTGTGTGTTTTACTGGCTATTACACCCAGGGTACTCTACCTCTGAGCTACACCCCCAGCCATAATTTATTTTGGAACAGGATCTCCCTAAATTACTGCCTGCTGGCCTCAAACCTGTGATCCTCCTGTCTCAGCCTCCCAAGTACTGGGATTATAGGCATGTGCCACCACTCGTGGCTAATAAGGAAATTACTTGATAAGAAAAAAAGCTGACTAGTGCTAAGATCTCCCTCTCCTTCCCCTCTGAAGAAAAGATGCCAGCAAGGTGTTTCCATATAGCTGAGCTGTACTCACTCATATTATCCTCCTTAAAGCCAAGAGGGCTTTTTGGAGAAGGGTTAAGCTGGGAGTTCACTGATAGGAACAGGATGGAGATGCCAGCATAGCTGGGAGTTAATTATATATTAATAAGGAAACCGAGCACTGGCAGGTGTTCAGGGTACCACCCTTAAAACCAAACCTGAGTCACTTTCCCGTGCCCATCATTAGGTCCTGTTGTTCTCTCTGGTGAGAGAGTGGGACTCTACCTGATCCCAGAACTTGTTGCCAGGCAGCTCTGCTCTCTCAGCCCTTCTCCCTTCCTCCCACTCACATTCAAAGATCTTTCTAGTAGTTCATGTACTTATACAAGCATGTGAAATGTTCAGTTCTACTCAGATGATGCAAAATGGTCACTTTTTATTTTTCTAAACCGGAGCCAAAAAAGCAACTATCATTCTGTAAACTGCAGGTTCCCAACCAGGCGTAGATTAGTCAACTCCATTCCTCAATTCCATCCCCCACACTCCCTTCCACCTGCCTCCAAAGAATGACAAGGGGTGCAGCCAGGCTCCTCCCCCTGCTGCAGTAGCCTCCTGCATCTCTGGAGACACAGCCTGATGAAAGGCCTGTTGTTTTCTTTCTGCTCCTGAACTTTCAGGCTGCAGGTGTATCTGTAGCTTGGTAATAGACCCTTAAAACAACAACAAAATCCAAAAGAATAGTCCCTAGCACAGCTTTTTATGGAACGAGAAAACATCAAATGATACAAAATGGCAGCAGCAGAATAACACCTCCCTCTGAATCTTAAGGAAGAAATGAAACTCCAGTGATCAGAAGACACTTCAGTAGCCCCAAAGCTATTAATGCCAGTCAAACAATCCAAGAACTGGCCAGACCAGCTGGACGGCTTTCCTGTGAGTCATTAGAATTACAGCAGGCCTATGAGGAGCTGAAGCCCAGCTGAGGTCCTTCTCACCTGTGGGAAACAGGTTTTTAAAATGTAGAGTTGACACCTGTCACCAGTCACCAGTCATCAGTTTCTGGTCTTTACCAGGGCTGGGCACAAGAGTCCTAAGATTTGTCTCTGTGCTTGTACTGTTGAGTATCTTTATCCCTTTGTGATAACTATGAGTTTTACAGTGGACGTTGTAAAATGCTGATAGTCTTGACAATGCCCTGGGCCTTAGGACCTGAAGGGGTGGAAAGAGATATAAGGAGCAGCCTAGTGCCTCTGGAAGGATTTAAGTTGTGGGTGTTTTCAATGATTCTTAGTTCCTTCACTTGGAGAGGAATCAATAGTGTGCTGACAAATGTTTGACAATGGGTGTTCTGAGCAGAAACAAAAGCAAAAGCAAAACCTGATTTGTGCATTGGCCAATTTCCTCGGTATAAATATTCCCACCATAATCAATTTAGCTGACTGTCACACTCCACTAGGAGGGACCTGAGTTTTCCTCTGCCAATGGCAATCTCAACTGATGGATGTTATGAAAATATGTTTAAATATTTTAAAAAAAACAAGAATCAAAATTCATAAAAAGATTATTTCAGTTAGAATACTATACCAAAACGATCACCTTTTTAACAACTTGGCCATGCTTATTCATGCTTTCAGTAGTCTTCCATGCTCATTTTATATTTGAAGCCTGCTTCTTTTTCATACTTAGCTCTTACCCCTTTCTCTATGCTGAGAATTGATTTTTAGCCAAATGTTTCCTGGTTTTGTCTTTTACCTTTGCTCCTTCCCTTAAATTACTTAAAAATTGCCATGTTACTTCCAATCTCCCCTTTCCCTCAGTACTTAGAACCTCCATAGCTCTCCACTAGCTGTAGGATAAAGTTAAACCCCAAGGCCTTTGTGATGTGGCTTTGACCCAGCATATCTCCCTAGCTTGAGGTTCTTCCAGTATCACCTCATGAAACTTGCATTCTGACCACTCCAAAATTTTGCAGCTTCTGAAATACACTGCAATGCTGAATGTTTCCAAACCTTCCCACCTGTGGCTTGATCCTTCTCACTAACCCCATAATTTTAGGTTTGCACTGAGCATTTCATCTCTGTGGCTGCAGCTTCCATTGTTATCCATATCTCAGCAGTGACAGTAATCATTGACTTACTGTGCTGTCTCCCTTCATTTAAGCTGTGGTCCATTTGGCTCAGAGGCAGTTATCCATCATATATATATATATATATATATATATATATATATATATATATATATATTCTGGCTCCTAACAAATTTACTAGGTGCTCATAAACAATTAGTTAATAAATTAGTGAATTACAATTGAGGTGATCTCATTTTTTATCACTAAACTCCAAAGTATTAAAATACTTTAATCATGTCTGTGCATCTTCAGATATGTAACATCAAATCTCACTATGATGTGACATACTGTACTGATAGAAAGGAAATAAAACAAAAAATAAAACAATGCCTATCAATGCAATAAATAACAAAGGGGATTGGCTCAATAAATTATGATATAACCATAGCATAGAAATAAAATTTGAAGTCAGGCATGGTGGCACATGCCTATAACCCCAGTACTTTGGAGGCTAAGACAGGAGAATTGGGGTGAAGGCCAGTCTTAGCAAGACCCTCAGCAACTTAGTGAGTCTAGTTCTGAAGTAGAATGAAAGAGAGAGAGAGAGAATTTGATATAGTATTCTGAAAAGTGAACCACCCAGATTCAAGAAAAAAAATGTGAGCAGCATTACCTATTTTATATAAATAAAAATGAACACATGTGTGTGTGTGTGTGTGTGTGTGTGTGTGTGTGTGTGTGTATACCAATTTTTGAAAGCAGGGAGAATTTGTAAGTAGACTTTTACTTTTGGTTTTGTGTCTGATTTTTGTTTTGCTTTGTACATTTATTTCCCTTATAGAAGAAAACATTTCCATGAGAAAAATTAGCAGAAATTAGGGCCATTTTCCCTTCATTATCCTTCTTTGTAATTATTGAAAGTAAATGACTAAAAAAAAAAAAAACTGAAAGGAAAGCAGCAATATTCTCTACAGAGCAGATTTCTCAGCATTCATGTGCACCCACCTCCAGTAAGTGGGTTATCTTTTTAATTGATAGCTTCAGTGAAATCTGTTTCCTGGTGATGGTTGCCAGGGCATACCTCCTCCTCTCGGTTCTCCATCATGCTCACTTTAAAGGCCTGAGGGCAGAAAAGACACAGGAAGGCAAGAAGTAGCATTAGCACCATTTTGTGTGTGCTGGAGAAAGGAGCTCACCATGCACCCCTGCCCCCAAAAGGGTTGAGTCACTGCAACACTGCAGATGGGGGTGGCTTAGTATCTATAAGACATGTTTTGAGCTTTCTGAAAACGTTATGGTCTGAAGGCAGATACCACTGAGGAAATCATTCAGCCCATGGAGATCTGAGGGCCTTTGAAGTCTCAGCCTCTCCAATTTGGGCAGGTGTTTTCTGCTTTGTGAGCACTTTGATTCTAATACTCTTGAAGCATCAAGGTAGAGTTGGGGGGTGGAGGAAGAACGAACAAGAAATTTGCTTCCTGGGCCTGGCCCTTGGTTTACCATTTCACAGTTTGTACATATATCAAAACATCATGTTACAGACCAGAAAAATAAGTATATTGTACCAGTTTTTTTTTAAAAAATAAGGAAACTATGGGAAATAATTATAGTACTACTTTTGCCACTACTATTATTGCTTTTACAAGATTTCAACTCCAAAGATACTTGCAGCAATTAGCTTAGAGTGGCAAAAAAAAAAAAAAAAAAAAAAAAATCCAAACAACTTGTCACAGCAATATAATACATTTAATTACATATATCTAATAAAGTACTCTAAAATCAGACAGAGAGAAAGAAAGAGAAAAGTGATTAAATGAAACTTCTTGTTGTGTGATGAATCCCAGGCTCCAGACTTTTGTTACATGAGCTTGGGAGACACAATACAGGAGGATAAGGAACTCCTGAATCAAAACTCCAAGACTCCAATAGGTCCCTTGAAGTTATCTGAGATTCCCTACTGAGTACACTCTAGTGTAAAGCTCCCTAGTATTGTAAATATCAACCAGAATTTTGTTGTAAGTCTACTACCTGACCTATGTTGAAAGCCATCCCTGCAGCTTACTTTGCAATCAATCTCAGGTTTATATGTTGGCATTTACTCATGGTTGTGAGAACTTAGTGCCTCCAGTCACCTCCCTGGGTCTTTATTTCTTCATTTGTAAAAAAGAAATGGATGAAGGAAGAATAGGTCTCTGTATCAATTAGGTTACTTTTGGCTGCAAGGAAGAAAAAAACTAACTCCACCTGGTTTAAATAATTAGGACAAGTGTTAGTTTACATAAAATAAAGTACAAAGGTAGGACAGACTTCAGAACTGGCTGATCTAGTTGTACAACAATTTTATCAAGGACCCAGAATTCCTGTCTCTCTGTTTTACCACCATTATCATTCAGGCAGGCCTCTTTAGGCTGTAGGATTGTTATCAACAGTGTTTGGGGCTATCTTCTTCACTCCCTTCAGGTGAAAGAAACTGCTTTCCCATATCTTTCTTAAGAATGTAAACAAGTTTTTCCAGACCAAGTCTGTCCTCATATCCTATTGACCAGAATTGGGTCACATACCATTTCTGCCTAATTCTTGGGAAGAGGAATGGTATTGAGTTTAGACTAATTGGATCTACTTCTGGAACTTGGATTCTCCTGAGCCTCATGGGGAGATGGTAGGCACCTGAAGAAATTTGGGTCGCTGTTGAGAAGAAAAAAGATGACAACAGATGTTGCTCTGGCATCTAAGAACGGGTACACTTCCTTTAGGATCAAGGAATTCCACTCTTTTCTCAGATACCAGTTTCTGTATCTAGGTGACATTCATATAAACTGTATTGAAAATATTTGTGGCTAGTTGTATTTAAGGTTTTGTTTTCCTTACAAGAATAGAAAAGTAGCATGTTTTATTTTATTTTATTTTTGTATTTGCATCTACATAGAGTGCTAAATGCATATATTTGAGGATGTTAATTTGCAAAGACTCATTTAAAACACATTAAAAAAGAAAAAGAAAAAAGCAACAGGGCATGATGGTACATGCCTGTAATCCCAGTGCTTGAGAGGCTCAGATACGGGGATCACAGGTTTGAAGCCACTTCATGAACTTAGTGAGATCTCCAGCAATTTAGCAAGACCCATTTCAAAATAAAAAATTAAAAATGACTGGGGTATTGCTCAAACGTAAACTGTCCCTGGGTTCAGTCCCTAGTGCCCCCCACACCCACCAAAAAAAAACCAAACCACTCTCTGAATTTAGGAATCTAAAGCAGCTATCTAGATAGAAATATTTGACTTTTCAGACTTTTATAGACTATTTGTATGGAGTTGTCAAAAAGCACTGGCAGGTGCTAGTGATGATATCATTTAACTACTTAAGGATAATAATACCTTCTCTACTATGAGAAAAATGTATGTGAAAGAGAACTGTAAAGTATAAAACAACTGAAAAGGTGAAAGATGTTAGTACAACCAGTGCCTTACTGTCCAAACAAAGGATGCATGAGAACAAAGGCCCTTCCTCTGAAGGCCTTCAAAGGAGAGGATGTCCCAACCATGACTTAATGCTTTGGGGAATTTAGATTCAAATTTCAGTTGTTTCAAAGGTAAAAAAAAATATGTTTTTGCATGCCATAGCTTGGGCACAGAGATTCTAATACAGAGGTAAAGAGGTCCAGGATCCCTTAACAAAACTCTCAGGTCAGACACATTTTGGCATATAACCTTTTTAGATTTTAGAAAGACATTACAATATTTATTCTTTATATTGTATGAGAATGCCAGTGCAGTTCCCTGTAATCAGACACACTGATATTTTTGCAGAAATATTTATTAACATTCACATCAAATAAGTTAAAGAACATAAATATCCTATATCAATTCAGGGTAGGTGATGCTGCCAAATGACTTCAGGTTAGTTTAAGTTTGTCTACCAAGTCAGATATTACAGTTTGCAGAAATGTCTGGATCTTGGAACTGTGAATAATGGATTGTTGCTGAATTTATAAATATTTGTAAGTATAAAGATACATTCTTAATTTATTATACTATTAGGTCAAGAGTAAAATCTAGCTCATGTTTTCCAATATTGACTAAAGATTCTGGAGAATTAGCGAACATGTAATGCCACTTAACACACTCATAAAATTGATGAGACCCTAATATTGGAATCAATAATGCATTTAAATTACAATATAAGGTAAAACATGCAACATTCACATGTTCTACTTACACATTATAGACTTTTCTCCAGGAAGCCAAGGTGCAATTATCACAATTTAAAATAGCTTTCTATAAAGGTCAGTGAGAATGCTGGATCCACTTGACCTCATCATAAAGAAATAAGACACTCTTCCTTAAGTGATAATGCTGAGCTACAGGGTTTTTTCCAAGGTAATAACCATAAAGCTCTGATAGAAAGTTTTCTTTAATGTCTACATGGAAGCAAAGTGAAGAATACTTGTTTACAAAATGTCACCTGGTGTTCTAAGAGACAAAACAACAACAACAATAATAATAACACAGCCTAGAAGGTGTGGTTGTTGTTAGCATATTTAATTATGTGTAAGCTAAGTCATTCTCTGGAAATTTCAGTTCTCCAGGGCCAGAAAAGGTTCCAAGTGAGTTTACAATCTCTAAAACTTTGGTGGTTTCATTATTATTCTTCACTAGAAAGATAGCCTAGATCTAATTTATTCAGAGCTTTGAAGATAAGATTTAGCAAGTTGAATCAAATTCAGGTGTATTTCAGTAATAAGTGAAAGAGCAAAGTCTCATTTGTTACAATCCTTAGATTTTCTTTTCCACAGGGGGAAAAAGAGGGCGTCTTAGAAACATTTTCTTTCTAATAAAACCGTGTCTGACATAGATGTAGATGGGACACGTGTTCATGTTTATATCTATCTCTTTTTTTTTGCCACACGACAAGAAATTTCTCTTTCTATAATATATAATGGTTTATAAAGCAAGATGCTCTGGATAGTTTTTTTTCCCCTTAATTTCACATGTTCTTCAAAAGACTTCAAAATCAATCTTCTTGTCAGCACTGCTTACACTGTCATTTGAGATTTACTTGGTGTCAGGATTCATTGCGGTCATTCATTCCCATCCCTTAAAACTTGATTTTCATTACAAGCTCATTATGTGCAGGAGATCTAAAATATTTATGTATAGACAACACTAGACCTCTAATTATTGCAAATGAGCGCCTGCCCCTTTCATGATATCTCCTTAGAGAGGGGGTGTGTGAAGAGCAGTAGTTATCTTTTCCCCCCACCTCCTTCAAACCTTCATAACAACTTTCTTCACACCATTTATCTAATGGCAAGTGCATTTAAAGTTTCCTCTTACTTGGTGAAGGTTTCTGGGCCTGACCCTTGGCTTATACATAATGTGTTTCCGTGACCTGCAGGTCATGTCCAAGGCTCTGTGGGAGCTCACACCTGAAGGAATCTCAGCAACTAAAGGATAACAGGAAAGGCTCTTTTTCCCATCTCTATTGACCAACTCTTTTTTCTTGTCTTCTCCTAAACTCAATGGACTAGGAAAACTCAGGGAAGTTTTAATTTGATCCTGTTTTCCTTGCCAAATGTCCCCTAGGATTCCAACTAACACTAACCTGAAACAAAAAAAAAGACCAGAGTGGAAGCATATCTCTCAGCTTTAGGTTCATTATGAAATGTAATGACTGATTTCTTTAACTCTGGGGCATGTAAATCTGTTTATCTTTCATTGCCAATCTATAATCACTTTACAAAGACTAAGAAGTCACAGAGAGAAATGGAAAGTCATGGAAATGAATCATTATTAACAGTAAATTATACAGATTTTATTATTTCATATATGAGCACCAACCAATCTACCATGTAGTTCACACTAAAACCTTAGGAGGTTACTGTATTTTAAAAGTCTGCTTGTTATTTATAAGAATCTTACTATAAGAGAGAGAGAGAGAGAGAGAGAGAGAGAGAGAGAGAGAGAGAGAGAGATTTAAACTTATGTAAGTAGCAGTTTTTTTCTGTGTTAAGGAATGACTCTGTCCTGCAGCAGTTGTTGTCACAAGTATCTAATAAATGACGACTATTTTTTTTTTTTTTTTTTGCGGTACTGGGGATCGAACTCAGGGGCATTCTACCTCCGAGCTACACCCCCAGTCCTATTTTTTATTCTTTATTTTGAAACCGGGTCTCGCTAAGTTGCGGAGTGCCTCACTAGGTAGCTGAGGCTGGCCGTGAACCCGGATCCTCCGGTCTCAGCCTCCCGAATGCTGGGATTACAAGCGTGCGCCACCACGCCCGGCTGACGACTATTTATTCCTTAAATTTGATCAGTCTACTCGACACTGTGGAATGAACCCAGAAAGAATAGCATAGCGAATCCATATATGCACCATGAAGAGCACTTAGAGGTAATGATGACTTGGAATCATAACTGGAGGCACCTCAACTCCTGTTGATATCTCATCCAATTGCCCTCCGCCCAAATGATTTCTATGCATGAACCTGCAAAAATGTAGCTTTCATTGAGGATCCAATGTCCTCTCTTTCCCATAGAAAAGCTCTTTCTAGAGCTTTAGAATCAATGAGACGAACCAAATCAGAGTTTAAATTAATTGGAAAGCAATAATAAAGTCTTTTGCAGAGGCATCAAGTTTAAAAGAATAACTAAAACAAAAATTATCAGAAAATGGCCAGTGCTATAGACCACATCTAATATTGAAATTATTAGTCTTCAGTTGAAAAGCCATCTTTGCATCTCTTACTTGTGACAAGTTCACAAACAATATTACTTGAATTAGCTATGCTTTGAGTTTCCTTGCAAACACAGAACATTTGGTGTTCTTTTTCTTTCTCCCATGTAGAAAATTTGGAAGCCTCCACCTGTTACCTTGAAAATAAAATTAGGTCGTTCATGTTTTCATAAAAACTTAAATGGAATCAGGATTGCTATTTTAAGGGAAAAATATTTAGTTGCAATAATTTATCAATTCCAAACAAGTACATTTAACATGAAATGCCTAGAGAAATAAAGTACCTGCGAGGAACTCTCCCCCAAAGTTCTTCAGAATAGCAATTTGAATTTAGAAAGATGACCTTTAAGTAATCATATGGACTGCCATTGAGAGTTTCCTCAGGTACCACCTTCTTGGGAGCCTAGAGCATTCTCTAATCATTGCACTAGAACTCTGAGTGCTGGGGTGTACTTACTCCCAAGCCAATGGGAAATGTATAAGCCTCTTGCTTTCAAGGTACAAAGTATAAAAAATTGCACCTCTAATATCTGTCTTCATATTCAGATTTCCATGGCAGACAAGTTAAGGCAACAAACTACGTTTTATTTATGAGTATATCCCAAGCACCTAGAAGGGAGTAAATGAGTGGTAACATATAAACAAGTAGGCTCCTACCTCTATTTGGAGGGCTTTCAGTGGGAAAAGCTGAGCCCAAATCTACCATTTCTAGCTACCCTAGATTGTTTCTAATTTGTACTTCTCTCTCCACAGAAGAGAAAATGACATTTGGGGGACTATAGGTCTAGGAGAGAATTGATTGTTCATAAGGCACATACATAATCACTATACTATAGTGTAATCATTTACTCATCTATTTGCCTATTTTCTCCTTTAGGCATCATAAGAACATCATCATCAATACCACCACCATTGAGATCAAGTGAAACGGCTTAATGTATAATATTAAAATATCCATCTTTTTTTTTTTTTTTGCGGTATGGGGGAAGGAACCTGGGGGCATTCTACCTTTGAGCTACACCCCTAGCCCTGTTTTTTATCCTATATTTTGAAACAGGATCTCACTAAGTTGCAGAAGGCCTCACTAAGCAGCTGAGGCTGGCCGCGAACCTGGATCCTCCAGTCTCAGCCTCCCAAATGCTGGGATTACAAGCGTGCGCCACCACCATGCCCGGCTTAAAATATCCATCTTTTCACCAACACAATTATACAACATTACTTTTAATATCTTTTAGTGGAGAACGGGGTCCATCAAGTAAAAAAAAAAATACCCTAGGGCCCGTCAAAGTCAGCTTGCAAAACTGATCTCCAAGAGGCTACTAGCTCACTGTGCATAACACTTGCATTTTTCTCCTTATAAACACAGCACAAGACCTTGGAAACATTTAGCAGTTAGCATATGTTTGAGGAATGACTAAAATAAAATTAAAGATTATACACTCCTAATAAAAGTCAGCCAGAAAAAAAAAAATGGAAACCAATATAATTAAATGTAGTAAGAAGAAAGAACTGATAAAAGAAGTCAATATTTTAGGTGTGGGCTAGCAATAGCTAAGAAGGCCTTGGAGGAGACTGAAGCCAGGGAGGGATGGAGGAGTCGGTGGTGCGACTTCTGTGACATGTGGGGCTGCTGAGTTCATACTTGGCAGAGCCTGATGCACTTTCTGGCAGGCTGATGAATAATGGAATTTGAGAGCTAGAAGTGCTCTTAAGGGCTGCTCTAGTCCAACTCCTCATTTTGTAAGTGAGAAGACTGGAGTTTGTTAAATTATCGGGAGGGTGGAGAACTTCACTCTCATGCCCTCTTTACTGCCCTACCAATGCTTGCAATGGCCTGAACTGTACTTACAAGGCAGGGTGAAATGAACAAACATGGCCTCATGCTTTCATTATGTGAGTGCAATACACATGTGTGTGTAGTTCCATATGCAGCAAAATATAAGGCAGTCATTTTCAGAAATCTTAATAGAAATAGGGACTATTTTCAGGTCACAGGATGAAACATTTCTAATTCTTATCGCTCTCAACCCTACAGCAACTCTGACTTGGAATCATTAGCATTTGCCTGGCTGTGGCCCAAATAAGAAGCCCGGCCCTATTGGCAGTACTATATTGGGCAGATAACTAAAAGTACAGGTGGCCAAATCTGCCTTAAGTGAAACCAGAACCCAGAAGCCTCTCTGATTAGCTGGCAACAGCACAAGAAGGAGAGGGTGAAATGATGAACAATAAAAAGCAAAGCTTTCCTATCATTAACAAGTAAAGCGGCAATTCATAGGTGGCCTGAGGTGTTCTCCACTTTTTACCAGAATCAGTAAGGTTGATTCCATTCTGATTCCCCCCAAAAAAGTGCTGGTTCTAGTGGATCTATATGAGGCTTTCTTTCTTTTCTAAATGAGAGCTGGTAAAGTATGTCCAAACTTCTGACCCATTCTTGAGTCATTGAGCAAATATCCTAAGGAGCTATTATATTCTGTACACATTGTAGACAGATACAGGCATGCAAAGATGAATTATACTTGAAACCTGTCCTTGAAGAGCTTACACTCTAATTGAAGGTCAACCGAAGAAGCACCCACAGGATGGGGGGAGCTACATGATCAGTGTTCAGGATCACTTGGGTCAGTTCTGCCTCTCGGAAAGTCCCTTACGATCGAATATTTGGAAGATTAAATCAATTTCCCACATGTGATCCAGAATGAGGAAGCTAAAGGCGAAGGGAATCAGGTAAGGAGAGGTGTGGGGGTGGAGATAGGATTCCATCTGGGTATTTTATTCTGAGAAGTTTTCAAAAGACATTCTAGTTCAGTGGAACCCACAGAAGGAACAACAATTCATTATTAAAATCTAAAAGAAATTTCATTGCACAATCCCCTAAATGACAGAGATGTCTGATTGGTACATTTAAAATTCTCATAGAATTAACCTGCATTGGGGTTAAATGACCTGATAAGAAGGAGAAAGTTTCCCCTTTATATGCATTCATTTTATCACCATGTCTCTATGAGGTAAAGATTAGGCCTTTATTGTCTGATTGGAAAACATTACATCATCTGGGAGTCTGAGGCAGGAGGATTCCAAGTTCAAGGCCAGCTCCAGCAAGTTAGTGAGACCCTGTCTCAAAATGAAAAGGAGTAGCATCTGAGAGTATAGCTCAGTGGTAGAACACCCCTGGTTTCAATCTCTAGTACAGCAAAACAAACACACATCCATTAAATCATTTTTAATAAATTAACTGCTATTGCTAGGTTTCTGGGAGGCTGTGATAGTCTTTGTTGTCACTTGACTAAATTGAGATATGTCTATCTAGAAATTAGTAAAGCACACTTCTGGGTGTGTCTGAGGTTGTATCCAGAGAGAATTGCTATGTATGTCAGTGAACAAAGTGGGGAAGTCCTGTCCTGAATGCAGGTGGCACCATCCTGTAGGCTGGGGCCCAGACGGAACGAAGAGCAGAAAAAAAGTGGCAGCTCACCTATGTGGGTAACCTTGACTCTTTTTTAGTGTAACTTTTGCTGTTGCAATTGCCCCTGAGGACATCAGGCTCCAGATTATTTAGCCTTTGAACATGGACTCAAACCAGCATTTCTCCAGGACACTTCCAGACCTTCACCCTTGGACTGGTGCTTCATCATTGCTTCCTCTCATTCAGAGGCTTTCTGCTCCTTGGAGTGAACAGCTACTGGTTTCCCTAGCTCTCCAGCCTACCGACAGCCATTGTGGAACTAGCCAGTCTCTGGTCATGTCAGCTGATCTAATAAATACCCTCTTATAATTAAATGTGCTTTGTATTGGTTTTGTTCCTCTAGAGAACCCTGAATAATGCAAAGACAGAACCATTTCTGTTTATATTAAAGATGCAAAGTTCTACAAACTTTTTTCCCTATTCAATTCACCTGTGCAAGACAAAATGAATTTTCTATGTTATTTCGACAGTCCAGAACTTTCAATAGCTCCCAATAGCCAGTAGGAAAAATCTGAACTCCCTTGAGCTCCTCCCTTGACATTAGATATGCAACCTACTATTTCAACCATTTTCTTCCCTTTTCCACAACACAGGTGTACTGCCAGATCTACTCATAGCATGCCCTTCACCTCTCGTCTCCACACCCTGCTCATACTACTCTTGACCTGATGATCATTCATCCATTCCCTTCCCTACGTATTCATTTATTCATTGGACACATATTTATAGTATTTCTATTCAATCCCAGAAACTTTGGTAGGTTCTGGGGTACGCAAGACAAGCATAGTCCCTACTCCAAGGAATTTAAACTCCAGATTGGGTGCTATGCAGAAGTATGAGGCAATAGGATGACATATCACAGTAGGGTGTTGGCCAATCCAATGGGTTATGGAAGAGTTCCCCGAGGAAGTGATTATAAATACAAAATTTTAAAAATTAAGAGGATTTATCCAGGCAACAGAGCATTCTATGAAGGAAGAACCACACATGTAGAGCCCTCAGGCTTATCCAAATCCCAGCTACCTTCAAGTCTCAACTCAATCTGCAATTCCTCATCAAGTTCTTTCTGAGCTCTGGAGTTTATGTTGACAAACAGCATACTCTTCTGAATTCCTTCACTCATTCTGTATCACTTTTCTAAACTATTTGTCATAATTGGTCTTATGATCCTGCTATCTGTATGCTTGATCTTCTCACCTGAGTTCTGTCAGGGCAAAGCCACAATTTAAATGTCTTAACAATCTCTATGAGCACTGATTTCTAGGAGAAGCTCAATAAATATTAAATGAATGTATGCATGAATGTATGAATGTGTGATGGCTTTGGTGATGATCTAGTGGAGGATTCAGACACTTCCTCACACGACTGCTGCACAATGTCATAAGAGCAGTACAAGAGGGAATGAGAAGGAGGAAAACTTCAGCATCTCCGGGCAGGGTAGGAAGGTAGAGTGGCCTGAGGGTTAAGAATGATTCTGAAATAGTGGTACTAATGTTATAGTTTTTTTGCATACAAGGCCATTTGGTGGGCCTCAGAGGCCATTGCAGAAGGGCAGAGGATTCAGTGTTATTAACCTTTGTGAAAATAAAGGATTCTCTGGTTAGTCATCTCAAATAGACCCTACCCTCCAAACTCCCCAAAGAAACATGGAGATGGATGAATGGTCAGAAAGAGGTGGCTCTATTCATAGTTGTGTGAGAAGATCCTTCTCTACCAAATTATATAACTATTGGATTATATAAACGATTCTCAAGAAAATCTTGAAATGGAATGTGTGGAATTCTGTTGGATATTACATGTTCTCAGTGGAAAAAAAAAATCTTGACTCATCTCCAGGCAGAAGAAATTTTAAATAGAAACCTGTTGAAAGATAAGAGGCTAGTGGACTTCCCAGACAGCTAACTTTTTCCACCAAACAAAATTTGGAATTGACACCACACTTTGGTTTGCAGCAAATTACCTTTATCCCACTCTTGTGTCTGCCAACATTTTCCTTCCTGTGGCTTCCTGCCTCTTCCATCTTTATCCCTTTAACTCCTTGCAAACAACTTGTCTTCTTTATGCCAGGTTATAACATTTATGTCTCATGAAATTTCAAAATGGAACATAATTTTTTGTTGTATATAATAGAAACCATCCAAATGCGTTCTAGAACACACTCATATTGGAAAGTTGGCTCTGATGAGGGGAAAAGATAACCGTAGAGAGAAAGAGAAAGAGAGAGAAACTGAGTTATGGAAACCTCAGCTCCTATTTGCTGAAGTTCCTCACTCTCTGGATTTTGAGTAAAGTACCAGGACAGGGAACATTTTGCTTAACATAATTAGTGAGATGATCTTTGTTTATATGTGCCACATCACTCGATATTCTATTAGACCTGACCTGAAGAAAGGTCCAAGTATAAACAGGTTCAGTTCAGCTCAATAGATATTTTAGAGCACATGCTAAGTTGCACACTTTACATTAGACACTAGAAATGCAAAGATGAATGAAATATTGTGCTTGATATGAAGGTAGTTGTGATCTAGTGGAGGATACAGACACTTCATACGACTGCTGCACGATGTCATAAGAGCAGTGAGAGAGGGAATGAGAAGGAGGAAAACTTCAGCATCTCGGGGCAGAGTAGGAAGGTATAGTGGCCTGAGGGTTAAGAATGATTCTGAAATGGTGGTACTATTGTTATAATTTTAGATAATGTTGTCACATAGCAATGTAAAAGTTCAATATAAAAAGAGGTCACTGTGTTTCTGGGAAATAATTAATTTCTGGCCCAATGGATCAAATGAGTATTCCACAGCTGAAAGAAAGCCAAAGTGATATGCGATTTAATTATTTTAATCACTCAAAATTGGCAATGCACTCACCTCTCAGCTCCTATCCTAAAATTGAACCAAAGATTTGGGGAATTGTCTGTGGCAAGGTTTATCACTCTAAGCCCTGTTGGCATTTGGGGGCTGGATAATTATGTGGAGCTGCCTTGTGTGTTGTAAGATGCTTAGCCTTGGCCTGGTAATGTCAGGAGCATCCACCCTCCCCTATTGGGACATGTGAAAATGTCTCAAGTTAATAAATGTCTCTTGGAGTGCAAAATTACCCCCAGTTGGGAAGGACAAGTTAGAATGTTTGTAGAAATGAACACAATCATGTCTATTTCTTTCAAGATAATCAGTTCCTGTCTAAAGCCCTATATAATAATCCAAACCCAGGGACTTGTCATTATTGTAATTAAGCCTTTTCCTGGGCAATTTCTTCTTGAGACCCAATCACAGCTATGGCAGAAACTTCTAATTTCCCTGTAAATTCTACTTTTCTAATTTGACTTGGAAAAATACCCATATTTCTAGGTGGGCTTCCAGAATAAGCCATTTTCTGGCCTTGCCAATGAGCTATAAGCACAATTAGTGTGCAAAATTTCTAAGACTCTTCTTAAATGCAGGGAATATGCCCTTCTTTTTCCATTCATTTTTCTTGCCACTTGATAGGGATGTAATTGTTGGAGCTCCCCAGCAGTTACACTTAATTATGAGGGGACAGGAATTGAAGCCACAAATGTCAGCATATCAGATGGGAACAGTTTTTGTAGTGGTGAGGACTCATCAGCTTTGAGATATGCCTACAGGCTCTTACATGATAAACTTGTTTGTTTTGTTTTGTTTATTGCTACTACAGCTCCTGCTACCTTCAGATACTGACCAGTATAATTGCCTAAAGTAGTCATTTATCATATTTCCAAAAGTCTCTGGGCCATTATCTTAATTGAAATAGGAAGCTTGGTCAGTTGTCCTCTTAGGGCCTTTGTAGAAAATCTTATCCTCATCTGTTCTCTTACAGTACACAATTCAGGAGATTTGTTATTTCAACAATACCCTCCACACACACACCCTTACACATTGCCATGCACACAAATGCTCTAGCCAGTCAGATACATTAGATATTAGATATACCATTATCACCCAGTTCCTGAAAGTCAATATTTCTTTAGAACCACCAGATGCATAAAAATAAAGTAAGAATGCCTATTACTGACGGAATTGCAAGAAAAGGTATACTGCCCTATATTTCTGTTGGAAATATGATATGTTACTAACTTCTTAAGAGCCATTTACTAATAGCTAAATAATTTAAAATACCCACACCTTTTCACTCATCTATCCACTTCTAAGAAGAAAAACCAATACTAATGAAATATATATATATATATATATATATATATATATATATATATATATCCATTTATTGCATTTTTCTACACCAAAAGAAAATGTTTCTAAGATAAATGGCTGGATATATTTGAGATACATGAATATATTGTTGGTATTTAAAGCTATAGGCCTGGATGAAATTACCTAAGAAATGAGTTGGAAAAGGAAAAAAAAAAAAAGATATTTGAGGACTGAGCCGCCCTGGAACGTTTCAAGATTTAAGGACCAGGAAGATGAAGACCTAGCCAAAGAAAATAATTATTAGTGGCCAGTGAGATGGGTGGAGAACAAAAAGACTGGTTTCTCAGCGGCCAAAGAAAGAAAGGGTTTCTAAAAGATGGAGTGATCAGCTGTGTCATATGCTGCCAAGAGGCTGAGTAAGGTGAAATCACTGAACACATGGTGAAAGCAGTAGCAGTGGATTGGTGGGGACAACAGGTTGCTTGGAGTGGATTCAAGAAAGAATGGTAGGTGAGGAAGTGAAGAAAGAACTTAAATAACTTTTGCCCAGGGAGAAATGGGTCAGTCGGTGAACAGAAGGGATTTTGTTTTGCGTGTTTCAACATACAAGGCAATGCAGCATATTTTTAAAAGAATGATGGAACAGAGAGGAAAAAAAAAAACATGATTTAAGAGAGAGGACAGTCACATGTCAAGTGATTTAATGGATTCCCTCATATAGGGGTATAAATCAGACAGTAGCCATTACAGTACAATTGCTATGACCCAAGGCTGAATAGATGGGCACCAGTGCAGTTTTGGTAGCACATTTGGTGGTGAGAGAGGAAGAAACTCTCCTCTGATTGCTTTGCCCAAAATCCATCTGACCTGTAGATATGCAAGCAAGCACAGCTGAAACCAGAAGAACTGCAAAGCCTGAATCATCAGCCAACAGACACAAGAGCTACATACATGCTTATTGTGCTCAGCCACCACAGTTTGGATGATGTGTTACATGACATTATGGAGGCAATAAATAACTGATGCAAGAAATGTTCCAAGTCTATTGGTACATTGGGTTGTCTCATTTTTGAAAATGACTATACATAGCATTTCACTGCATGTGCCAATTTTTAATCACTTTTCTATTACTGTTTATTGCAATTGTTGCTTTAAACAGTGCTTCAAGAACTGCCTATGTGTATCATTGCACACACACACACACACACACACACACACACACACACACACACACGGATTTGAATAATGAATTCTCAGAAGAGGAATTTCTGCATCCAAGTGTACCTGCAATAGTAATTCTAATTGATATGAGCAAATAAGCTTCTATAAAGAATATACCAGTTTTTATACTTCCAATAATTCATAAGTTTCTGGTTCTATGCATCTTCATATTATCAACTTGGGGGAGCCAAAATAATGTGTAAAAATGTAAATTACTATGAATGTCATTTTCATCCCTCTTATATGTGGTCTTAGAATGAACTCACCATTTCTTTCCAGCCCTGCCCCAAAGGCACAGAGACCACCTTACCTCACACCATCTTCCCAGTGGATTTTTTTTTTATGCCTGGGATTGAACTTAAATGCATTCTACCTCTGAGATACACCCTCTGCACTGTTTATTTTGGAACAGGTCTCTTGCCAAGACTGAGGCTGGTCTCAAATCTGTAATTCTCCTGTCTCAGCTTCCCAAGTGTTGCGATTACAGGCATGTGCCACCACACCCAACTCCCAGTGGTTCTATATTGTCAGTATTCTTTTGCCAGTAGGCTCTCCACTACGTTTCACTAAGTTATTTCTAATCTAACATGAGACAAACACACCACATATGTTTTTTTCTCATATTCAAAATCTAGGGAGTAATTGGGATATAAGATAATGGAGGAGAAACTCAGGGTTGAGCAAGGGAGGTAGTCTTGGGGAGGGTTGGGGAAGGGAAGTGGGGGATTAATGAAATAAATACTATCACTGACATCATGTACATATGTGAGAATACCAATGCCAATCTCAATATCTTATATGGGGAAGGAGGGAATGGGCAGGAAGCTGGGGGAAAGCCCACCAAGAGCTGTGTGCATATATGTCACTATTACTGTGAGCTACATTATGATGTGAGACTATAACAAAACAATAAAAATATAAAAAAATAAATGGAAATGTTGAAGTGTAATTGGAAGAAACTGAAAAAGAAAAAGGAAATTAAACACACACACATACACAGATAGAGATGGAACAAGTGGGGCTTCCGAAGTTTCTTTGGTTTCTACAATATTATGTAATTTTGACCTGTCATGAGATTTGTGTGTTCAATGTAATTTACTTTAAAATACTATAGCATGGTCAGGATTATAAATTTGTGAACAGTTGTTTTCATCTTAGGGCTGGTCAGCTGCCCAAAGTATGAAAGCTATATCAGTTTAAAAATAAAAATAAAAAAGAGGCGAGAGAGAGAAAAGGAAGGAAGGAAGGAAGGAAGGAAGGAAGGAAGGAAGGAAGGAAGGAAGGAAGGAAGATCATAAGGATAGGAGGGAATGTACTAAACCAATATAAAAGAGGCTGTGTGTAGTTGCATATGGAAACAGATACAATTATTGGAGGTAGAGTATGGGCCATAAATTTTCTCTATCCCAATACTGTATCAAAAATACAGTCAAGATTTTTATATAATTATTCAATGTGCTATATAGTTTTCAATTGTGAAATGAGAAAAATGTTCATTTGTGAGTACGTACAAGTAATTTGACCTTAACCCAAGGGCAATGCTGTCATGTGGAAGCATCTCTGATTTTGTCATAGATTCTTCACTTTATTATTTTGCACTCAAAAGGCAATTAGCTTAGATAGTGGTTTCTGATATTTATGCATTTTTTCTTTTGTGCCTCTAACCAAATTGCATTTAGAATAACCCTTTCTGAAGTCAATAGGTCTTTGGGAATAAAGAGTATGGACGACTGGAGAGAATTGAGATGGAGTCCCACTGAGGACAAAGTACAGAAGCCAAATGCAGCCTTTTATCTTCTCCATTAAATGGGTCTGCAAATAAGTGGCTCCAGAGAGAGTCAACCTTTTTGTAACTGATATTATTTCCTGGATGACTCAAGAAAACATAAGGTCTTTACACTCTGAGTTGAAATCCTTAAATAAAGCACTAAATTGAAAAGATATATTTAAATTCAGCTGTTCATTGTCTTTTCAATTCTATCGCTTTCCCACTTAATGTGGGTTTTTTTCTTTCACACATAATAAGCCTTAGTTATGAGGAAAGGAGGCTGGCAAGAGAGACAACTAAGCCATTCAGGGTTTCTAGTGGTCTCATCAGATAATCACAAAACATTGGTGCCATTGAAAGCTCAGAGTCTGTAGAAGAAATAAAGCATACTGATGCGGCCACAGGCTCAACGGCTGGGCCTGTGCTGAGATTCTGCCACAATTCTTTTGACCAATTCACTCAAACAGTTGTTTTATTCTTTTCCAGATCAACCAATTATTTGAATTGGGAAACAAGCGATTGTTTTGACTTCAGGCTCTAGGGCAATGTTAAACTGAAGCTTGCATTTTACCATAGCGAAGTTCAAGTCACTACGAAATTGAGATTCAGTGTGAGATACAAAGCAGCTAGCTACAAATTATGTTCTACAGTCTGTAAATAAGTGTCAACTTATTTTGTGGTCTTAGAAATATACCAGAAACATATAAAAGGTGTCGGTAGATAACTTTTCTTTGAAAAACCCAAGCAGATGGTGATCTGTGTGTTTTTCTTGTTTATTTTCTTTCTTTATGATGACATATGACCCTAAAAGCAGTTGGTTCTGATCTATTTATTTTCGTTCACAGTGATCAGAAGTGTATCCTAGAGTGCTTATATTTCTGTGCCATTTGAGGTGACCCCTCACCTTACCTCTTGCCTCTGCACCTGTCAAGAAGGTACGCAAAAAAAAAAAAAAAGAAAACCCCACATTTTTAGGAGAAAGTTGGAAAAGTGGTGTCATGCCAAATTTCAGAAGGGTCAATTGATGATAGTGGCTTGGCTAGCCATGTCTAGACTTGGTAGAGGGAGAGCAGTGGTTGACAAGCAATGTCTGACAGATGAGTTCCCTCCCAGTTTCAAGGCACATTCAGACACTATGAGCTGGTTAAATAAGCGCCCCAAAAGGTGTAATAAACAGGACATTTTTTATAGGTTCAATGACTCATAGCACTCACAGGAGAGCTTGAGGACTTTTTTCAGGGGGTCAGAGAAAACTTCATTGCATGATGATTTTTACAGCCTGTGCATGAGCAGATTCTTAAAAGACATTCCAGCAAAGCTCTGCAACAATAGGTCTGTAATGATGTGATCAAGTCAGAGAGCACAGGGATCAGAGGACAGATTTCAAGTCCCATCCCCCTCATTCCCATTAATGGTTCTCATGGCATGCTAAGCATTGGGGGGACCATGAGGGTTGGGATTTTCACTTATGATGAAAAAGTGAAGCGTGACCCTTACCTCTTGGAGATAGTTGTCCACCGGCTCTGTCATTGTGCTTCCCTCCAGCAAGCTCCAGCAAGCTGTTGATCCTGGACAACCTACCACTGTGAGTGGGTCTCCAGCATGCTTTATGGATATCATTCATCCTTTTATACAGTATGCTCCTTCCAAGTGAGGAGCTCTGTGAGTTCACTTTGTTTATTCAGGTGTTTCTTTTTAATGGCAGCATTTTGCTTATGCTATTAGCACCTTCCCACATTCATGCACATACTAGTGCAGCTGTATATTCACTTCTGCTGTGCATATGAAGAGCCAGATGAATTTTTCCTTTCACCACTGAAGTGTGATATGATTGCAAGCGTGCATCTAGGAGACCTGGATTCTCTTACATAGTAGCTACGCGATGAGGGACAAGTCAAAATCTCTGTGTCTTCATCTACAAAAAAGGGTAATTCTCCCTGCCTTATCTCTTTTGCAGAGCTTTTTACAAGGATTGAATAAAGAAATGCTCTTGAAATCTCTTTGTAAGATACAAATTGCTATTTAAGTGTCCTTTTATTATCACTATCCTCTTGCAAAATATAATTAGCACATTAAGGTGCTAATCATACTTAAAGAGGAACTGATTGTCCCTTGTGTCACCAGACCAAAAAACAATAGACTTTAAGCAATGCCAATTCTATGTAATTCTCACTTATCTGAGATTTTCTTCCTTCCCCATTCCATAGAATGCTGCCTAATTTTCTGACATTAACCATTAACAACCAAACTCAAGAAGAAGCAGCTAGTGGGGCCATCTTCCAAGTCAAGAAAATACTGTCACCATCACCAGCACACTTTCCATTTGCTCAGAGACTTTTATCTTTGCCATCCATGAGCTTCTTTTGCATGTAGACTCCAGATTCTTCCCAGTCTACCATATTTAAATTTGTCCAGGAAAATTTGCTTCTAGTATAGAGGTTTCTATTTTGATGGGTTTGTATTTGTATCTCAAGGCAAACTCTTCCAATGCTACATCTGTATCTCTAGTGGAGCTTAAAGATGGTTGGTTCAAGTTTAATACAGTGATGAATTACATCTAATATGTGCTATGCTGTTTGAGAACATTTTCTCAAAACCTCTTCCATGACAATTTAAGAGATGACACTGAACTAAAATTTCAAATGTTACACAATGCAATTATTTCATCTTTTCAATATAGAGGTTCCTCATCAACTTTGGAAATTTAGTTGTGAAAATCCTTATAGTAGAAGAATTCATAGCCAAGAAATAAAATATCTTATAGGAAAAAAATAGAATTAGTTGAGTAGAGATTATAGTAACCTTGAAAAGTCTTTAAAATACATTTCTATCATAAGTTCCAGAATCCCATATTTGGTTATATACCCAAAAGAATTGAAATCAGGTCCTGAAAGCGGTATCTGCACTCCTATGTTCATTCCAAACTTTCACAATGGCTAAGATGTGGAAACAAATGTCCATCTACAGGATGATAAAGAAAATGTGGCATATACATACAATGATGAGTAGAAGTATAAATATTTTTCTTTTTCATGTACCAAAATTACACTAAATATGAAATGTGAATAGAGACCAGCATTGCTCAAAATGATCAAAGTAGAGTCATTACTCCCATTTATCCAAATTTTACAGTGATATCTCTGTTGCCCTTGGACCTCCTGCAAAGGTATGAAACCAACTGCAAAAGGAACTTGGGCTGTTCCTGTTTACCAAGCCAATGAAGTTTAAATTCCAGTAGGACATGACTCTAGGAGGAGGAATCACCGATAAGGTGGTGAGTTTCTGACAATGAAACAAATCATCCTCCCAACAGTGTACTACTCTAACTGTATTTTTTAATCAATGACAGATTTGTAGATAACCTCAGGCCTTTGTGTATTATATATTTCCGACCACCCTAGGACAAAACTAACACTTCACTCCAGTTACTTATTATAATTCCTTTCCAGAAATGTTTTTCCATTCTCACTTCTCCTTGCAGTCATATTATACAGCATATCTTTAATAATCAGCCTCAATATTTTCAGTGTCTCAACAAGTTTTGATGCAACTATGCTCGTATATGCAACTTCAATACCAAGTTTCCTACTAGTCCTAATCCGTTCTAGTTTGATTTACTTGTGAAGTTCACTACATTGTGTTAATTATCAGTATGTTTATCTTATTTTTCAAAATACCCTGCTGGAGAAGTTAGTTGTCAAAAAAATCTTAGATCTGTCAGATCAACTGCTTGCCAATTCAGAATGAAAGTGGTTTCATAATGGGTCTTCTCAAAGATACCTACTATAAAAAATTTTAAATATTTCAGACTCAAACTCAGAGCAAAATGCTTAATTTTTGAGACATATATTCCTCGGGCAAGGAACTGGACCCTATCTATATTAGTCATCTTGGGATTTCATAACAAAATAACATAGACTGGGTTACTTAAACAATAGAGATTTATTTCCTTACAGTTTGGGAGCCTAAATCCAAGGTCAAAGTAAGAACATGATTGGGTTCTGATGAGGGCTCTCTTCTTGACCTATAGTAAGATGCTTTTGTTCTGTAGAGGTAGAAGTAGAGAAGAGATCTTTGATGTCTCTTCTTATAAAGGTACGAATTCCATTATGAGAGAGGCCCAACCTTCCAGGCTTTATCTAACACTAATTACCTCCCATAGTCTTCATCTAAACTCTTTCAACAGATAATTTGGGATGGAAGGAGAGTACATAACTCAGCAGCACCATCTGAAGGGCAGATTGGGAAAGATTACAACAGAGATTCTCATAGGCTTTCTATGCCAAACCAAGAATAGCAAAGGATTATATAGTAGTTGTTCAATAAACACTTGCTGAATGAATTAAAAACAATGTCTGTATCTATCACTAAAGTTATCTTTCTAATAACATGGTATCGCACAGTAAGGATTCAGTATGATTTTGTTAAGCAAATGATTCACTGTGTATGTGTGTACATATGTATGTATGTGTTTTCTTCAATGCTGGGGATCAGACCCAGGTCCTCACAAATGCTAAGTAAGTGCTCTCCCACTGAGTTACATGCCCAGCCTCAAATGCATCATTAGTAAGTAAACATTTAGCATCCACATTGGAGACCCAACCCTAAACTTCATTTTGTTAGGTGGATGGGGGATCTCACTACTTGATGCCAGACTTCCTTATGGCTCCCTGTCTGCTAGCCACGTGTTCTGATTTCAATTGTCATGTCCTTAGTGGTTATCTGCTCCTGCAAGAAAAGACCAAGGGTGGGGAGAGGGTTCGTCAAGGCAGGGCTGGGTTCTGGACCCAAAATAGCCATTTCATATGTGGGTAAAACTGAGCATATCACTGAATTGCTCTGATGCTCTTAATCCCACTAGGGTTACAAATATCTTCAGAGGAAGACATTGTGGATTAAATGAAATAGTTTTAAACAAAATTAGATTTCATCAGTTTACAGTAACTGTTGGAGGAGGCTTACTCTCCTCCAACAGTGGGCAGTCTTCATTTTGTATAAATCCTGTTGCTTCTGTGGGAATTATCTAACATCACACTGGGTCTTAGGGACGGGGTTAATCCAGGTGCTTTTCTCTCTGGAAGGGGTTCCTGAGGTTTGTTTCTCCAGACCATTTTTCTCACCACCTCAGTGTATCATATCAGCCCAGCAGGCAGTCCCTTAGGACTCTGTCTATTGAACAGAAATGATGTGGAGACAAAAGAAACTGCAGACGTTCACTCATTCCAGCAGTGGTGCTTTCACAAACAGGTCATTTCTGTCTTGGTTTCTGTCTTATTTCCCAACCCAATTCTCTGGCCTTCCTTTCACCTATGTGAACTCTCCAATACCCTTTAAATACATTCCCTTTCTGATTAAGTTAGCCAGAGTTAGATTCTCTAGCTTGCATCCAAAAAGCACTATCTGAAACATGATCTTCCACCTGCTCTTTCTGGTTATACACCCCCCAAATCACAGTGTCCTAGCCTACTCATTACTGGCTGCACATATACATGGTGTGGCAGGAGAATTTTTTTCCCTTTTCTAGATTATACTTGGATTGGTATACAGTCATTCCTCTGTATGTGCAAGGGAATAGTTCCTGGACATCTCCCTCCCCCCCTGTGGTTACCCAAATTTGCAGATGCTCATATCCCATATTCAGAATGATTTATTTGCATAAAACCTATGCATATCTGCATATTTTAAATCATCTCTGGATTACTTATAATACATAACACAATGCAAATATTATGTAAATAGTTGTTATACTATTGTGTAGGGAAGAATAGCAAGAAAAATATCTGTATATGTTCAGTACAGATATAGTTTTTTTCTGAACATTTTTAATCTGCAGCTGGTTGAATTCATGGATGAGAATCCATGGATATGGAAGGCTGATGGTATTCAGTTATACTCATGACATCTTAAAAGGTATATTTACAAATGGAATGTGTCTAGAAAAGCAATAAACAACCATGAAATTATATCCCACAAGGAAAAAGTAAAGGAAATAGGGGCTAATGGCTCAGAGAAGAAAATACATAAAACATAGACGTGTAAACTCTTTAATCATCTAACTGACTGTGTAACTCCACATGACAGACCTAGGTCAAGTACATAAGAAATAAAATAAGGCAGACTTCAGCTCAAATTTAGGAGAAACAAAATGCTATGAATTAGAGCTGTTTCCCCCACCTCCCTGAATGGGGATATTATAATTGGAATTATGAATGATCATCATAGAAAATATTCAAATACACACACACACACACACATACACACACACACACTTAGGCACCATGGCCATTTAAAACTTACGTTCTTAAGAGAACTCTAATTACTATTGATCTCTCTCAAAACAAAGCAGAAAGCATAACATTAAGCTAAATAAAAGTAATCAAATTAAGTAATGTTTTAGGAAACCACACAAGTGTTAAATTTCCATTCCTACCCCCACAACTAATTTGGAGAAGTGTAGACAGAGTGGTGGGTATAATCATCATAAAGGAAACCACATGAGGTGGTAGCACCCTCCCCTACCCGTGTACACACAACACCTCCTTAGAGTCAGAAACAATTTATGGAACTTAACTTCCTCCTCCTCCACCTCTTCCTCTTCCTCCTTCTCCTCCTCCTCGTCGTCATCGTCGTCGTCATCATCATCATCATCATCCTTATTTTTTCCTCTTCTTTATTCTTCTTCTTCCAAAAAGAAAATTAAAAAGAAAAATAGGAAGATCATGAGTAAATATGGCTGTAAATAGGGATTTAGCAGAATGGAAGACCAAAGGTAAGAACATTAGGGTAATAAGAGATGCAGGAGCAAGAACAATACTTACCAACCGATGTCCATCTTCCCTTGATCCACTCCGTTTGAAAACTTGTAGATTTATCGTGCTCACAGTTTTTCTTTTCTTTTCCTTCTACTAGCTGATGGAACCTTGGGAACAGCACCTGGAGGGAGGAAAGTGTAGACAGAGGAAGAGTACTTGAGATTCATTGTCAGAAGCAGAGGATCCAAGGTACCATCCTGAATTGGGGAAATTATCTCAGGTATAAAGACACTGCTCACACATGTAGGATTAAGCCCCCATAGAGGTGGAAAGAGGTACAGCAGGGTTTCCAAACAAAATCACAAAAGATTAAGAATAGATAATTCAAACTTAAGTTACGACTTATCTATTCCCTGGGGCCCTAGAATGCAGAAAACAAAATATACTTTATCTGCAAACCAAACTCATGATACAGACACACAAAGTTTTGATAAATCTGACTTGAAAATTGGAAATGGGTAAAAGGAGAGCATAACAAATATGCAAAAAATATTACCTTTTTTTAAAAGAGAAAAAAAGAGTATCAATAGTAATAAAGAATCCATTCTGGGAGAAAACATAGCTCGATAGATCAGAACAAAGTTTCTATTATGAGTGCTCTTCAATACAAAATCTCAATATGCACCAGACACTGTTGGAAATATTTTATATACACTAACACATATAGCCCTCACAAGAACTTTATAAAGTAAGGATTATTGTTTTTTTCATTTTGCAGATGAAGAAACCTAAGGTATTACTGAACAGTTAAGTAACCTGCCAAAGACCACAGAGCTCTGAAGGGGAAAAACCAGGATTTGGACCTCTCAAATTGACTTCAAAGCACACAATGGTTAGCCAGAATGATATGCTGCCTCTCACTGATGTCAATAAAGAGCCATGATCAAAAACCTTAGAGCAAAGTACAGCCCCTTTCAAAGAACTGTGACTCACCAGAAACCATTATGTCACCAATTCAAGAGGCCAAGTGGATGTTGTACCATTGCCTATTATGGATTGCCAACCTCGAAAGTGTCTCTTACTCAAAGAGGTAGACAATTATGCAAGACAAGAAGATTTTTAATAGAGATGTCCTCACAGAGAAGCTGTATAATCTGCTTACGGTCACTCAGCTAGTAAATTTTGGAGCTAGGATTCAAATCCTGTTTCTATTACTCTGTGCTTAACACTGCATTGGAAACACTGAATATATATTTTGCCTCAAAAAAATTGGCTGTATTGAAATGGAGCATAAGAAGTATCCAATGCATAGATGTATATAAATTCACTATCCCATGTTCTCTCCACAAACTATGGCATCCTATTCACAGTGTTCTGTAGACTGTTCTGATGAGCCAGTCATCTTGTGGACTGCCACATCAGCATACATTTTACTCATTTTAATGACTATTAATTGACTATATAGCATTTTATTATATGAGTATATCATAATTAATTGAACCAGTTTCCAATTGATGAATACTGAAATTGTTCCCAGGCTACAAATAATTTTCCAGGAA
This sequence comes from Graphiurus murinus, assembly GCA_004027655.1. Lineage (NCBI taxonomy): Eukaryota > Metazoa > Chordata > Mammalia > Rodentia > Gliridae > Graphiurus > Graphiurus murinus. The sequence continues at coordinate 104,749 of PVLC010001163.1, read as the reverse complement.
AGAGAGAGACACACACACACATACACACACACACACACATATATATACCATACACACACACACACACACACACACACACACTCACCATATCTTTGTGTATCCCTTCAAAAATATATGTAGGGGAATTTCTTACAAATTTGGGTCAAAGGCTATATATGGGGCTTTTAACATTTTGATAATTATTGGTGGGTTGTTCTCCAAAGAGGTTTTTAGACTTATACTCTGCCAGAAATTCATGGATTCCTATGTTCCTACATATTCACATTTTGGGGGTTAATTTAGTAAGTGAAAAAAGACTTTGTTTTGATTTGCATTTTAAGTTATGAGTGTGGTTGAACATTTTTATTTAAGCTTGTCCTTCATGTCATCTCTTCAGCAAATTGCTTGTTTGTCTCTGCGGTCCACTTTTCATTCTATTGTATTTTGGATCTCTTGTATGAGGAAATTAGCCTCTTGTCACCTGTATTCCAGAACATTCTCTCTGCATGCTGGTTATCTTCTGTACTATTTTATTTTCACTTTGATTGGAATTGGAGGCTTCACACCTGCCAAGTGTTTATAAACAGGAGTGAACCCACAGTCCCTTGAGCAGTTAACCTAGCAAAACAATGCCCTAGAGCCAGTCCTTCATACAAGCAGATACTCAGCACTGGAGGCTTCAGATTCCAGAGACACGGCAGCCTGTCCGCAACACTGGGGCAGCTGCCGCTCTGTCTTGCAAAAAGACTGCGTAGGCCGTGAAAGCTGGCTCCAAGGAACAGCTTTCTCTGTGTCTTCTCATATGTTTCTGCTAGAGCATCTCTCTGCTGATTCCTGGGCAGAAGCACTAGCAGGCTTTCTGAAGCCTGTGTCCCACCAGCTTCCACCGTTAGGGCCTGGAACTCTGCCCTGAGCTCCTCCAGACCCTTCTTTTTATCTGCTGCAGAATCTTCTGGGCTCACAGTGATGGTCATTCTGCTCCAGCTTTGTAAGAAAGAAAAATTATCTTTTCTATCGAAGTTATAATGTTCTATAAAAGTTAATCAGTATCCATTTTGTAACCGTAGTTTAGGAATCTATTTTGTAATTTGGTACATGTGTCTATATGCTTTGCTCTCAGAAGTATAACTTTCCTATTTCTCCTTTGTTCTAAAGAAAAAATTTGCCTGGTGGGAAACTAGCCAATCGGGTTAAATTGTGAGGTCTCACCCAGGCCAATGAGGGATGACACCGTGGGCTATGTGTTAGAGAGCATAAAAGGAAGCACAGACTGCCTGCATGGTGTGCTTGCCCTGATTTTATGGTGTGCACGTGCCCTTCTGCACAGAAATGCCTTGCCAGGTTACTTTTGAGTTCAAGAGTCTTTATTTAATACTCTTCTAAAATCTGTTTCTAACAGCTTCCCTTGCAGAGGACTGTGCCCTCCCATGGCAGTGACCCTACTCCCTTTGGAAGGACTTAGCTAAGTAAGGTTTTACTGCTCAGCCTCCTTTTGGCAGCCCCTCTCTTTTTCCAACTCATGCATGCTAGAATTCTGTGCTCAATCTGAGGGCCTTCTTAGCTTTTTGTGCCCAAACATTGTTACCTCTACTTCTCATCTAGATTTTCCCACCTAGTCACTCTATTCGGGTAAGCCCCAAATATCTTTCCTTCTATAAGTATATATTTAAAAGCTGCTGATCTTTTCTATATATGTAGCTAGTTTCTCTTCTAAGATCTCACCTGTTTTTGTAAGGGAAACTGAATCTTTCTACAACTTTATCAATCTGTCTTCCTTAATTTTTCTTTCCTTTGCCTTTAATCGTTGTTCTGATGGTGGTGGTAGGGAATCATATTTTCATGTCAATCTTGTTCTTCCTTGATTTCTCCCAGGAAGCAGGATTCTTGGAATATTTCAGACACAGGCCTTTTAAATCACTTGTTTAGCTTTGGGATTTGGAATAAATTCATCAAGTTGTTTCACCATCTCTAACCAAGAGGAGGATATATTTGCTACATAATAAAGACTCAATTTATCTTTAATTTATTATTCACAAAACCTACCATGTATGCATGGGTGGAGAGATAGGTCAGTAAAATCTGAAGCCAGGTCAGGATTTGTGTAACTGGCATATGCACAGCCAACTTGAGGCCACATTGTGGAGGTCAAGGTGAACACTAAGCCTGAGTCCAAAGCTGTCTGAGTCCAAAATGGTAGCCCCTCTTTGTTTATCTCTTTCACCCTAGATGCCGCTCAAAGTAAGATAACAAGAAACCAAACTGGGGTCTGCTAATCTGTCATCAGCTAGCAATGCCTAACATCACACTAGCACAGGTCTCTCAGATTGGCAGCCTCAAAGCCACCTGGAATTTGCTAGAAATGCAGAATCTTGGGCCCTACCCCAGAATTACAAAATCTCAACTTGCATTTTAACAATTCTCCTGGGAGATTTTGTTTGCACATTAAAGCTTGAGAACTCACATATAACATAATTCTCTGTAGTCCTTGCTGAGAGAAATAAATTACAAGGAGAGAAATTCATTGCACCCACAATACCTACAACATCTGCTCTACTTGAGACCAAAAAATTCTTTCCTGAATGCTTTGATTAAAGCAAAGGAAGAGCATTTGGTGTGAGTCCTCTCCCACACTACACTAAGGCTCATGCCATGTAAAGACTGTAAAGACTAGGCTCAGGATGGTGGTGTTTATAACTACCTCTTAAATGCCTAGGTGTCCTACACCACGCAAGCTAACCTGCCTGACCTGACTTCATAAGAGAGTCCATTTCTATGTATTATTTCATCCCCCAAATTCTGGTCCTTACTAATCTATAAAAGTTATTAGTTCAAGTGTTTATATGGGGGGGGTTGATGGGCTAACAATTGATATTACTCTTCCTTTTCACATCTCTAGTGAAGAACTACTTGAACTAAGGCAAAGGCATTAGATCAATGGAGATTTAAAACCAGCTTCCTTGTTAAGCTCATTAGACTATGAGGCTCAGTTCCAAAATAGCTAATTGATGGACTATGGAGATAGCTCAGTGATAGACGACCTAGCCTGTGTGAGGCCCTGTATTCTATCTCCAGAACTGCAAAGGAAAGGAAGAAAGGAAAAGAAGGAAAGAGAGAAAGAAAGGCTAATAGAATTTTTGAATGTTCTCAACACAAAGAAATGAAATATTGTCTGATTTGATAGATATGACAACATGCCAATCATCCTTATCTGGTCATTACATTTTGTATTGCAATGTCACACTATACTTCATAAGTTGCTGAGGGTCTCACTAAGTTGCTGAGGCTGCCCTCAAACCTGTAATCCTCCTGTTTCAGTCTCCCAAGTCCTGGGATTATAAGTGTGTGCCACCATGCCCAGTTTAAATATATGTTCTTAGTGGCTTCATTGCATTGATTTTTAGGGAAATGGAGATGTAAGGTATTTTTGGAAGGCTCAGTAAGCATAAGACAAGAGTGAGGTCCTATGGCTCCCTTTCTAAAATGAAAAACTACCTTCGCTGAACACACAAACACACATTCATTCATTCAAACACTTTTATTTGGGTGACTATTATATGCCAGGTATAAATTCTGGAAGTCAGTAATCCATCAGTGAATAAATCAAAATGCCAAAGTGTCTGTCCTCAAGGGAAGAAAAGGCAGTACAAAATAAATGAATGAGCATATAAGGTAAAGAAAAAATTAAAAGCGTTTAGGGAGGCTAGAGAGTGGTAGAGAGAAGACAGGCTGCTCAGTTACACATTGTGGTCATGGAAGACCTCTCTCTTCTGGGTCACTTGAGCAGATATCCGAGGCAGATTAGGAAGGCAAGCAGATTTTTAGGAAGAGGGCAGCGAGCATCAGAACTGCAAGTGCAAAGATGAGCACGCTGTGTTTGCCAGGAGTTACAGGGGTCAGAGGGCAGGGAAACAAGGTCAGGGGTACTTCAGGGAGTAGAGGAGGTGAGGAAGCCATCTATCCTCCATGCTCACACAAACCAACCCTCACTGCCAGTGTCTGACTCCTAGGCCTGCACAATGGAACCACAGAATGGAATGGATTTGCCCTGCTGTGCTCCTTCAGAAAGATACACTTGGCCATTGGAACAGAGAGCCAGAAGACATTCATGATTGACTTATGCATCTGCTAGATAATCTTCCATTATTGCTTTTTATCAAGCAGAGAAAACCAAACATTTGAAATGATCAATTAGCTTAATTACAGCTTGGAGCCCTATTCCCGACTGTGAAATGAATTCTCACTGCTCTGACAAGGTTATGTGTATGAGATTTACATGTGGTATGGCTACCATAATTTTGGTTTAAAATTACTTTGATTTCCCCTCCTTATGGGTTTCTGTTAAAAAAGTAAACTAACATGCTTGATTCTCAATAGCCTGCACACATTGGGGAAATTGGCACTTGGAATCTACAGATAAAATTTTATTTTTGAGTTCTGTTTAACGGTTGTTAGAACACAAAGTTTGTGTTTAGTCTGGTCAAAATCAATGTCAAAAGATATGAGAGAGAGAGAGAGAGAGAGAGAGAGAGAGAGAGAGAGAGAGAGAGAGAGAGAGATTGATATTAGGAAGGTAACCTTTAAGAGGAATGATTTGTTTTTACAAAAATGTGTAATTAACCCTGTTGTACCCAAGAAATGTATAAAAATCCATGCTAAAAAAAACAAACAAACAAACAAACAAACAAAAAAAATAGGGCTGGGGATGTAGCTTGGAGGTAGAATGCACCTGAGTTCAATCCTCAGTACTAAAAAAAAAAAAAAAAGAGGAATGATTTGTTTTTAATTGGAGCTGTGTTCTTATACTAATAAATCATATTTCTACACAGCAGAGGTTGGCAAACCTCTTTTCTGTTCAGGGCCAGATAGTCAATAATGTAAGCTTTGTGGGCCATATAGCTCTCTTACAACTACTCATTTTGGCATAGAAATAGTTAAAGGCAATATGTAAATAAACAGGGCTTATTTTCAAAAACAGGTGGCAAGCCAGAGTTAGCCAAAGAATATAGCTCACAGGACTACTGCTTTACAGTTTATTATTTATTTCTACAAATACTTGGGGAAGCAGGGAGACAGAAAAGTGGCACTGTTTCTTTCTTTGGCCCCTCTGCTCATGAATATCCAAATTAAATGGATTTGTTAAAAAATACCAAATAGAAATAATAAGTAGGGCTTAGTACTCTTAGGATAATGCAAAATACATCAATGCCTGAACATGTCAGGCACCATCCTGCTTTTGAGTAAGACATAACAGCTTTCTTCTTAAAGAGGTATTTTTGATCAATCATGTTCTCCCTCCCTTTTTCTTGTATGTACAATCAGATTAACATTTTCTTGGGGGTGAGGGAGAGTTGCTGTGACACTTCTAAATAGCACAGAGTTTCCTGCCTCGGGCAGGAGGACCTTGCCAGCTCTCCTTGGGCCTGGCTGGCTGTGTCCCCAGCTCTGGTAGGTCAGCCTCCCTCAAGCATCACAGAGCACGTGAACAGTTCTGTATCTGGGCCCAGACGGTCACCACTGCCCAACTCAATTATAAATCTTTAGAAAGTCAAGGTCATATCAAAGATTTCTTTCTTCTATATTTAAGAGATGAACAGGAAAAGCCGAGTGTAGTAGCACACACTTGTAATCCCAGTACTTGGGAGGCTAAGACAGGAAGATCCAGGTTTGAGGCTAGCCTCAGCTACTTAGTGAGGCCCTCTGCAACTTAGTGAGACCCTGTTTCAAAATAAAGAATAAAAATAAGACGGGGGGGTATAGCTCGGAGGTAGACTGCCCCGGGTTATATCCTGGTACCAAAAAAAAAAGAGAGAGAGAGAGAAAGAGATGAAAGTGGTCCTGGCCACTTGTAGGTTTCTGGACAAATACTGAATGAAACACTCAGGTGTTTTGAGGTCTCAGTACTGAGCATCCCTCTTGGTCCTCTTCTCCCACCTCCTTGAATATCACCTCACTGGCCAGCTAGGAACTGAGCCCAAAGAAGGGTTCAGAATTTGGCTTTTGTGGCTACAAGTGTATAAACTTGCCTGGTTCAGATACCATTAAGTCAGGTCTCATGGGTCTCTTTTAGCTATCATTGATGATAGAAAAGCCAAACAGAGCCTTGGAAAATATTGTGGCCTAGTGAGATCTTTAAAAGGCTCATGTTCCCAGTTTCTCTTCACCAAGTTTTTTTTTTTCTTTTAGATTACAATATTAAATTGCTCTGAGAACTAGCAGGTGCTGGATGATCTGCTGACAACTTAACACAGCCACCTGTCCAAGCCTGGTACCCATGTTTCATGAATTTGCTTTCCGGCATGGGTCCAGGTAAGAGTTTGCCAGCAAGAGGAACTGGTGGAGATTTGGAAATCAGGACCAAAGCAGAACTCATTACGACCTTCCAGAGATGGTTGCAGGCAGATGTGGGGGCAGAATGGAGATTCCCTGTGGCTCCCAGGGAACTCATAAAAACCAGCTGCTTTGCCTCAGTGGTTTGAAACAATTGATGGAGCTTCTCTAAGATCCTTGAGAATTGCAGTGACACCCAGGCAAGCACTTTGAGAGCCACCTGCTTAGGTGTCCCTGGCTGTGATCATGGTCGTGAGTGCCCCTGATCTCCAACAGCCCCAGCAGCCACTTCCCTTCTCTCCACATCCCCAGCTCATCCACAAACACCTCTAATTCTGTGTCAGACCCCTTATGCCTGGTGTACCTGAAGTGTCTTCTGTTCCAAAACTATACACTGTATCACATGGGTAAAGAAGGAGAGGCGAGCACTTCGGCTCTTCTCTTTTCAGAAACCAAAAGGTATCAAGAGGACCATCCACTGATGGGATCAAATACTGTTTTCCATGGAATCTGAGGTGCTATTGATTATAAAACACAGAAGCAACACTAATAAAGAAGGAAAATGCAACAAATAGGTAGTCTCATTGGGAGCTCCTACATAAAGCTGGGTCATGCAGCAGCTATACTTCAATCAGGTATAAATTAGAAGTGAACCTAGCTTATAGGAAGGAGCAAGAAGAAAATCTGTAAGACTGAACAATTGCCATTTGGCCAGAGAGCAAATAACTCAGATGATTCCCTGAGGAATCTGAGTTAAAAACTGCTTATGCAGCTTCTTCATTGGAATTTTCACCATTGGTATAGCCCCCCAAGACCCTAGCCAGAGAATTTAAAGCAACATCAGAGCCAGGCATGGTGGTGATACATGCCTGTAATCCCAGTGCTTGGGAGGCTGAGACAGGAACAGCCTCAGCAATTTAGGGAGGCCCTCAGCAACTTAGTGAGACACTGTTTCAAAATTTAAAAAAAGAATTGGGGTGTAGCTCAGAGGTAGAACACCTCTGAGCTCAATTGCCAGTACCGCCAACTTAAATAAATAAATAAATAAATAAATAAATAAATAAATAAATAAATAAATAAATAAAAAGACTCAACATCAGGTCAGAGGTGCCCTTGATAGCTGATGAAGCAAAGACACATCCTCTCTGGAAGATTTTACCTTCAGTCAGTCCAGGGGGGAGGGATTGTACCAACATCCACTGGGAGGTGCACCCAGAGCCCAGAGACATGTAATCAGAGGAAAGAAACATCTGCATGCCTTGGAATTAGTGGAGTGTATTGGAAATGAGAGCACACAGCAATGTTCTGTGAGTCTCCAGCCAGGACGGAAGTTGAGAGCATCCCCACAGATTGGCCATAGAGAGCCAGGCAGTTGTCAACAGAGTTCAGGCTCCTTTGCTGACTGGGATTGACCCCACCCAATTGTTCTCTATACCTGCTGCTGGTCACTTCACATTGTAATTTTTTCACAGTGCAACACTTGACAAAGGAGAATTTTAAAAAATGTTGTTTTGGTCATTCTTGCTTCATAGTCTTAATTTTTCTTCCATTTTTAAGTAAGCAAAGATACCAGTGTACCCACCAAAACCAGGGAGAAAGCCCTTTTCCCCACACCAGAGCAGCAGTATTTCCTCTGTAGCAGGGAAACAAAAGCCCTGATTCATGGCATTTGCCAATTGCTGTAGTAAAGAAAAAAATGCTTTCAGCTCAGCTGATTTCAAGTCATATCACTGGCCATGGAGGTGGGAAGAGAGGCCACAATCAGCTTTCGTGAGCTGATACTCCCAGCCGCCACACAGCCCCACTGAGGTGGAGATTCACAGATGTAGCAGACTAGCAGACAAGGACCCTGCACTAGAGCACTGTGAACAGCAGGTCACAGGGGCTAAATCCTGGAGCCTCAGAACAGCTGTTAGAAAGAGGCCACCTCTCCAAGCACCCAGAGAGGTCATCTTGCTCATGACTCCAGCACTGTGAGAGGTGACTTGGATAATGCACAATGACGATCTAGGGGCCTAGATATTCAATAATGTTCACTTGCACTTGGGTGGGGTGAAATCTGAGGTCCGATGCTGCGACCCCCTCCCAGTGGACTACAACACTGACAAACAGCTGCACTGTTTTTGGTTTGGCAGCAGCTCAGGCCTGAAACTGCACACACAAGGGACTTCTCGAACATGTGCTGAAGGAATTAAGACACTCTGCTGTGATTGGCAGGTAGCCAGGTCTCAACCAAGGGAGAAGGAAGCAGAGGGGGTCAGTGGTCAATTACAGTTATCTGAAGTAGTCCTAAGCATCCTGGAGTAAGGGGATCATTTACGTGATGGGGAGGTCATAAATGGGAGAGTGAGAAGGTTAAGTGGACAGAGAAAGGTTTAGATTGCATATTAGAAGTGGTTAAATTCTATAGATTGGTGAATTTTTTTCACTGTTCCCTTCCTTTTTCTTAGTAATTTGGAGAAAAAGGTTGGTAGGCATAGAAGTAGTGGGGGTAAAATTAGAAATTCTTTATGGTAAAGCAAACAAAAGCTTGGTTCATATGTGTAAAACAGAAGTTCTTTCCCTTCACAATGCAAATGCAGGATATTGCACCATACCTAATACCTTTCTGCTTTTGTGCTCTTTATGTGATCAGGAGTTTCAGAAGGTGGAAATAACCTGTATGTCTACCAAGTGATGATTGGGTCCATAAAATATGGCATATCCATACCGTGGAATATTATTTGCTTATAAAAAATGATTTAAAGACTGCTACATGCTATGACACAGATAAATTTGCAAACATTATGCTAAGAGAAAGAAGTTAGTCACAAAAGGACTATATATTGTATGACTCAACTTATATGAGATGGTCAAGATAGGAAAACTCATGAGACAGGAGGTAGATTATTAGTCACCTTGGGCCAAGGACAGGTTAGCAAGATAGGGTAGGATAGCTAAAGGATATTCAGTTCTTTTTGAGAATGGAAACATTCTAAATTTGACTCTGATGATGTCTGCACATTCCATTAATATACTAAACAGATTAAATTTTGCATTTTAAGTGGATAAATTGAATGGTACATGAATTATATCTTAATAAACCTGTTTTAAAAATAAAATACTGAAGGATCCAGGCATATTGCCTATAATCCCAATGCTGGGGAGGTTGAGACAGGAGGATCACAGGTTCAAGACCAACCTCAGCAATGCAGGAAGACTCTCAGCAACTTAGTAAGACCCTGTTTCAAAATAAAAATAAAAAGGTCTGGGGGTATAGCTAAGGTAGAATGTCTCTGGGTTTAATACCTGGGTTTAGTGTCCCTGGGTTTAATGTTCTATGCTAACTGTACATGTAGGAAATGGAGGAATGATATGGCCATTAAAAATAGAAAAGTTGAGCCGGGCGTGGTGGCGCACGCTTGTAATCCCAGCATTCGGGAGGCTGAGACCAGAGGATCCGGGTTCGAGGCCAGCCTCAGGTATCTAGTGAGGCACTCCACAACTTAGTGAGACTCGGTTTCAAAATAAAGAATAAAAAATAGGGGCTGGGGGTATAGCTCGGAAGTAGAATGCCTCTGAGTTCAATCCCCAGTACCGCAAAAAAAAAAAAAAAAATAGAAAAGTTGCTAACGATAACTTTTTAAATCTTATAGAAAAATACCACGTGGAAATGAGAAAATTTATTTCTTGGAATATTTATAATACAAGCACACACACACATAACTATTGTTAAATATTGAATTTGCTGCTTTTTCATTTTTTGTCTTATCCACTTCTCATTTGGTATTCTTTTCCTATATGACATCACCATTATTCATTCATTTAAATCCCATTTAGGAATAAGTGTCCCAGAGTCCAAGAGAATTCATTACCATCCTCTAAGCTAACCAACCAACCAACAAACAAACAAACATGTTTCAGTGTCTCCTGTCCCCATGGCTAATAACATTTTTCTTCCACTACATAAGCCAGAAGTCTTTTATTCTTGAGTGTTCTTACTCTCAAACCTCCACATTTGACAAGTCACTATATTTTAAAGACTGTTCCATTTCACTATCTCTAGCCTAAGCCATACTTCCGTCATAACTTGTCTAAAGAATCTTCAATAGTTGCTCATTGTTCTTCATCTAAATCCAAATTTGTAACTTGGACACCAAAAGCCTGACATATCTAGATATTCTCAACCTCACAGAACTCATACTGTACCATTTTCTCTTTTGTTTTCCGTTATGAATCAAATTTTTCTTCCATATTGCTTTCAGGAATATGGAAGAAAATCACAAAAAACAAAAAACCAACAACAACAAAAAGAGAGAGAGAGAGGAGAGGGCTGGGTATGGTGGCACACACCTGTAATCCTAGTACTTGAGAGACTGAAACAGGAGGATCACAGGTTTCAAGTCAGCCTCAGCAACATAGCAAGGCCCTTAACAACTTAATCAGACACTGCTTCAAAGTAAAAATAAAATAGGGCTAGGAATGTAGCTCATAGGTAGAGCGCCCCTGAGTTAAATCCCTAGTGTGTGTAATATGTATGCATGTATACCAAAGGATGTTGATTGGAGCACAACTCTTGCCTCAACTCCTTTTCTATATCATCCCAGCCCCAAAGATCTCCTGAGGTTAGTGCTTGAAGCAATACTGGACAATGTTGCAAGAGCACTTGGAGATTTGAAGCAACAGTTTTCACACATTAAAGCCAAGCAACGCAGAACACATCTGAAAGGGAGATTAAAGGTAAGTAGAGGGATGCAGCCATTACCTCCCTATTACCTCGTTCAGACACCCAGGAGTCCTCAAAATTTTCCCAATGCCCAGCCCTTTCCTTAGAACTGTCTATGAACTTTATATATTGTTATATATCTGCCTACCTCAACACTTCCAGGTAGCTTTCTGTTAAGTTAGCATCTCAAACCTAATATTTTCACAACCAAACTCCTTATGTCCCCTTGGTCTCCACCATGCCGTCTCTCTCCCCAAGAAATGGCAACCTTACCCTTTTAGTTGCTCAGACTGAAATTGAGTCACCCTTGGCTTTTCTATTTTTATCACATCTCAAATCCAATCTATGAACCGTGTTGTTGGATTTCTGATCTCATCACCATTCACTACCTCCACTGCCACCACACTGATCTAAATGACTCTTGTCTCATTCTTGGTTTATTACAACTGCCTCCCAAATGTTCTCCTGTCTTCTGTCTTTCCTAATTTTGGTCTATTTTCCAGAAGGCAGCCCATGTCACTTTTCTGCAAAAATTCTATAATGGATCCTCATGCTATTAAAAGTAAAGAACATCTTCCTGGTGACCTACAAAGCATGCACAGCCTACATCCTCCCTCCCCAGCTCAGCTTCTACCACTCTCCTTCCACTCCTGTTGGTCTAGGAGATGAGATTTTCCCACAATGCTGCCAGTTCCCATCATAGGAAACATAGTGTGTGGCTAAACTGAGCTGGCTCAAATATGCAGACACCTCAGCATTAGCACTGGCTGTTTCTCCTGCCTGGAACACTCTTCTCCTAGACGTCTGCCTGCTCACATCTGTTCTCCTTCCAGTCCTTATTCAAATGTCATCTTATCTGGGCAGCTTTTCCTGATTGGGCTCTTTGAAATTATTCCCTATCCCTTCTCATGTTTTCATAGGATGCCTTCTGACATACCACTTAATTCTCCTATGTCATTTATTTTCTATCTCCCTCCAGTAGATTATAGTTCAATGAAGGCACGGATTTTGTAAATTTTGTTTATTGATATACCCCTAGACCCACAATTAGTACTTAAAAGAAACATTTGTTGAATGAATTAATAAATTCTGATTTGATACCAGATGCTATATATATATAAATCACACCATTTATCCCCATTTCCCAAATGAGGAACCTAAGGTTAATTATGGTTACATAATTCATTTAAACTCAGTATACACTTTCTCAAAGAATAAGTACATTTTTATCCATGGGCTAGAAGGATGATTCCATAGCCTTCTTGTCATGGGAGATAAGATCTCTCAAGAAGAGGATCCTGAGAAGTTCCCAGAAAAAGAGGGGGGAACTGGACTCAAGATCAGTGACATTCTTAGGGTAAAGCAAGGAATGTACATTCAAGGGAGAATGTGGGGCAACTCCAGAGTGAGAGTCAGGGGGTTCCTGGCTCTTCTTTTAAAGGATGCTTGGTGAAGGGTGGGGATGGGGAGGAATGTGAGGATGATCTCTTATCGGGTGATCACAAGATGGTTTATGGTGGCCTGTTCATCCTCAGGATCCTTGACTTGGTCTCCATTGTCTTATCAATAGGTAATGCTAGAAAGTTCCCTATTTCAGGTTTTAAAATATATGGTGTCTCTCTTATTTAAACTATTTATTGGGAGGGTTAATTAATAATGCACAAGGTAATAATCATAGGTGAGTGAGTTTTTGGTTAACTTTAAGATTTACAGATTTCCCAGGAGATTGGGAGTGATAGGTCTGAGAAAGAGCCTAGCTTCCCTGGGTTTAAAAAAAAAAACAAAAAAGAAAGAGCCTAGATTAGGGAATGACAGGACTGGCATGCAGAATTTCTGAATCAAAAAATTATTTCCTTCTCCTTCTTTTATGTCTGCTTTCTGCCTATTTCTCTTATTTCTTCTATTCTACCTCACTCTTATTGAATCTCATGAACAATAGAATTTGTCCCCAAATAACAGATTATTCTTTGTATCAAGTACAGCTGGAAATCAAACAGGTCTATTTGGATCCCAAGCCTCCTGATTTTTCCATAGTGCTTCCAGCCCTACAGTTTCCAGCACATTCTAGTGACTTAGTTTAGTAAATTGAAAACATTACTAGTTTATTGCACCCTAACTAACAGTTCACTGTGTCTAGTTCTCTATCCCAGAGCTTAATGCCTCCTAGGATTCCTAACTCCAGCGTTGTCTCTCCCCACTCAGAGGCTTACAGAGCCGCATCCTTTAGCCTGACCTAGGGTTGGGCTAGAGATAGGGCCTGCTCTATCAATCAGTAGGGAATTGGGCACATAAAATTATGCCTCCCTCTATCTTTCTTCTCTATATGTCACCTAGTCTGGCTCTCACCTTGTTCTTTGATGTCTCAATAATCATCATATCAACATCAGAATCATCACAAAGCGAAGGGAAGCCTTGCTTTATGGGAAAAAAATGGTTTTCAAAAAAGCTGGCTTTCTTCCTAATTGCCCCAGCTACATTTCTACTCCCACTACTGGGGTCTTTTCAGAATCTGTGGAAAAGGTTTATTTTTCCTCCATCAACAAAGAACCTTCATTTGCAAGACTTGGAATTATTTCTCCTCTGATTCTTTTTCTTTTCCTAAACTAAAAATTTCTACTTTTCTGCTGCCCTTTCATTTTCTTTCCTGTTTACATTGTTTCTGTCTGTCTTTCTTAGAGTTAGTCTAACAAGAATGCTTCTAATTTTATTAAAATTCAATAAAAAGTCTCAAAGATGCATGCATCATATCTAGGATTGGATTCCATTTGTATTAGGAGACCCTTGAGTGCTGTCCTTGTCACTAGGAATTGATGTGATTTTGGTGACAAACTGCACTTTCTGCCTGAGGAATGAATCAGAAGGTTTCAGCAACACCCTCTTAGACTGTGGAAAAATAGGGAGTGCTCCCCCAAGGAAGGGTGTGGCCAGGCAGTGTCTGGAAGGGAGGCCAAGCTCAGGATTCAGATGTTCTCTGTGACCACTGTCTGACATCCTCTCCTAAGAATCAGCAATGGGGTTACTCAGAGTCATTCTTGTAGGAAGCCCTGTCCACCCCACTGCCTAGGACCTTAGGTCCTCAGAGGCTCTGAGGGTAAATGTAACAGGAGCAGAGACTTTGCTCGAGTGTCCTGGTGGCAGAGCTGGGGCTCTCTCATACACTCCCCTGTCAGTCATGGCTCCGAATACAAAGGGACTTCTTGACTTGCTCCTTCACCTGCACAATATTGTCAACACTGCTTATTGCAAGAAGGCACCTGGAAATGAGCAGACAGCCCAGAATGAGGTAGCATATAGCAAACTGTGGTAGCCAAGTGAGTGTCACCTGGAGGAGGAGGCCCAGGGACCCATTAATACCTGTATAGTGCCTTTAAGTATTCAAAAGGATACAAAGCTCTCTTCTCTGCATGGAGTTAATGTAGAAATAAACAATGCATAAAAAGATTGTATAACAGAGTCCCAGGAATTCTAACATTTCTCCCCCTATCGCATCAAATATTTTTAAAAGAAAAAACATAGCTCCTCTGACTTGCTGGTACACTAAATTAACATGTTTGTTCTGTCTTTGGTGTGGCATAGCACCTGAAAACAGAAAAAGCTTCCTCATACAAGAACTTAAATGAAGGTAGAAAACAGTTATGGAGACCTGACTATCCCTCATTGCGTGTCAGTTATATGTCAGATGTCACCCTCAGCAATTCTGCAGACATCATTTTCTCATCTGAGTAATACAATTCTGTGATAATTTGGAAGACAAATCTATCCATTCTATCCACACAAGAGTAAATCAAAAGGTTTAATAATACCAACTTACCATGGACAATGGTTTACAAATGAGAAAACCAAGTATGTTGGTTTGGGTCTATTGAGTAGTAGATGTCAGGGTGGGATTGGACACGCCACTAACTTATTGTGGGAAAGAACAAGAGTTCGCAGGGAGAGCCTAGAGACCCAGGTCAGAACACTATGAAGGAGATGGACAAGAAGGAGCAATCCTAGTGAAGGGTCAGACAAGCCTAGGGGGAGTCTTCAAGCACAAATCTGGAAGAGTCAGGAGTAAGTCAAGAATGGGTTTCCACTATGCAACTGGCTGGGGAAAACCTTTAGGAAGCATCATCAGTTAGATGCAGAAGGGCAGCTCCTGAGGGATGCAAGAGGGGGTCAGTGATGCTCCCATATCAAGAGAGATGAGTAGTATGTTTCCATGGCTGCCACACCAAGCATTAGAGTCAAAATGAGCTTCTCTAATCATCCAGCTTGTTTGGTGATGAAACTGTGATTTAAATTTCAATCCACATTCCACATTATTCTCACCATACTAAGTAGATTCCTTATCTGTGATGGTGTAGGATGATGTAATTTTAGGTTATTTGGAATTTATCTGTTAGGAATTTAATTTGAAAAGATGCTTTATTCTAGTGTGTTGTAGTCAGCTTGCTTGCAAGTTGGGGAATTTTGCCCACTACCAGGTTGTCCAGTACAGAATTTTATCCAGTTTGTGCCTCTGGCATCTCTGAAATAGGACTTGCATTCTTGTTGTAGATAGAATATCATGCCCTATAAAACATCTTGTTTAGATGCTGATGCCCAAAGACAATAAACAGAAACACCAGCTACTTAGTGATGGCAAAGACATGCTTTTCTGCCTCATTCTTACCGTTCTCCTTCTTCCTGTCAAAGAGGAGTTTTTGTAGCACAACAACTTATGAGTTGTGTTGTCAGTAAAAGAAAGTCTGTTAAACAGTTTCCATTCTCTGAGAAATCCATCCTGGGGCTAACTTCTGCTGCAGCTGCACTTCCTCGGGGCATCTTGGCAGGGAGTAGAGGCAGCAAGAGGAATGGGCAAGGGACATATATAGCCCCCAAGGCCACACCCCCAGGGACCTGTCCTCAGCCGCCAAGTCCCACCTCCAACATCCTCCAGAGCATGAGGTCTGGGGACATTTTATTTCTAAACTGCAAGAAGTGGTGAGAGTCATTTGGATGGGAAGACAGGGGAAACAAAAGGAATTTCTGTTGAAGGAAAACAGTTTCCTTCATTGTGAGTTACACTTCCTCCTCTCAGCCACATTATAGAAGTAGAAATAATGTTTCCTGTAGGCTGCATTCAAAATAGTTTCTGGAAAAGATGATTGGAAATTCAAGGAGTCCTTTCTTCATCACATTGGCATGAATTACTACTTTTTTTGACACTTTGGAAAGACCAAGGAGTTTGGGTGATAGATAAGAGAGGCAGTTCTGGTAAAGCTCCTCCTCATGATACCAGCCATCTAGAATCAACTGCCAGAGTGCACCTCCTTACCTTTCTAAAGAATAAGAACTCTTTTATCAATAATAATATTGACTTTGCAATGTAAATTAGAAATACATGTGTCCCTCTGTGTCAGTGGGAGGTGAGTTCCAGGAGCCTCTGTACGTACCAAAATCCACAGATGCTCAAGTCCCTTATATAAAATGGAGCAGTACTTACCTATAACCTATGTAATTCCTCTATCATGTCTATATTATTTTTTTTTCTTGTGTGGTACTGGGGATTGAACCCAGAGGCATTCTGCCTTCGAGCTACACCCCCAGTCCTATATTTTATTCTTTATTTTGAAACAGGGTCTCACTAAGTTGTAGAGAGCCTCACTAAGTAGCTGAGGCTGGGCACGAACCCGAATCCTCTGGTCTGAGCCTCCCAAGTACTGGGATTACAAGCGTGTGCCACCATGCCCAGCTGATCTCTATATTATTTTAACACCTAATGCAAATGCTACATGAATGGCTATTATAACATATCGTTTAGGAAATAATGGCCAAAAAAGTCTGTACAAGTTCAGTACAGATGCATTTCCACTAACATTTTCAACTGACATTGGTTGAATCCACAGATATAGAACCCTTAAACACAGAAATTCTGCTATATGTTTTTCCCTTCTGTTGTTACCTTTTAGTTTGTTTATCATCTTTTTTATTTACTGAAAGATTTAATTTTCTATAATAAGCACTACTAGCTTTGGCCTTTATAATTTTGTCAATAACTTTGACAACCAAAGTTATTATAAGTTTCATCTATATTTCTTCTAGATCATCAGCTTTAATCCATTCTATTTTTGCATATGATAGGAGATAATGTTATTTTTACTTCATTTTCCCAAATAGTTAACCAATTGTCCCGGTCCATTTGTTGTTTTTCCTGATCTTTCAATGATTGGAAATGCATCTTTATCATACACTAAATATTTTATATATTTGGGCATGGTAGATTGTATTGCCACAATCTTGTGAAATATTCCAGAGCCCCTCCCTGTGGTAATCCTCTGGAAAGAGGATAAAATAGATCCTGTGGACTTGGGGTGTGGCTGTGTGCCTTGTGTTGTCAAGGAAGTTTATGCAGGAAGGACATGTGTCTCTCAGGACTGAAGCTTTAAGAGCCAGTGAGTAGCTTGCCAAGCTTCTATTCCTTCAGTAATGCTATTAATGTTTTCATATAGATGCTGTCTCAACAGCTTTCATCCCAGGATGAAGACAGCACAGGAGAGAGCTAAGCTAACCCATGATGGATGTATAGTTTGGGGAAAAAAATAGACTTTTGTTGTAGCAAGCTACTGAGATTTGAGGAGCTTTGTTTTTCTGGGATAACCCAGTCTATCCTAACTTGGATGTGTTTCTAGCCTTTCTTTATTCCAGAGCCTTACTTCTCAATTAGCCAGACCTTACCCATGTAAGACTAAATATAGGCATAAGCCCTGATCTGAAAGTCCTGAGAGAATAAATCAAGAAATAAATATGCCCAGACCATTCCCTCAAAGGTTTTCCATGTTTAATATTTTCTTCCTACATTCAGCATTCCAGAATACAGAGAAGCCAGTCCTGGGGGTTGGAAAGGCAGGGTGTATACTTGGGACAAAGCAGAAGAGTGCCATTTAACCTGGATGCAAGATGCTCAGTTTGGAGGTTTAGTGTTATTTTTTTTCTCTACTAAGACAAGAGCCTAGTCACAGAATGGGTCCCCCAGGACCGCCTGCATCACCATTCCACCCGTGACATTGTCTATTAGTCCCTTAGTTGGGGCTTGATTTCAGCTCCATGTGCAGTGACAACATGTAGTTTCCAGAAATGGTGTGGGGGAGTGAAGAATGGATTTGCCGGAGGTGATGCTGCCAGGAGTGAGGCACCCATACAAGTTTGCTGCAGTCCCATTTCTTCCTACTTGTGGGTGCTGTGTATCCCTTGTGCATGCAAGCATCCGGAGAGGTCGCTCTGCCTCTTTCTTGAACTTCCTCAAAGGTGGCCTTGTGAGTTAGATGCCACTGAGTCTGAAATGAGTAAATGCAAAAACTAGGACAGATTCTCAGGGGAAGGAGGAAGGGGTTTTTTTTTGTTTGTTTTTTAAACAATCTGCCTCCGTCTTGTCCAAGAAGACAGTGTGAATCCTTGCTCCCACAACTCTAAGAAGAGATGCCACTAAAGTCCAAGAAAATATTCAGGTTTGTATCTTGTCAACTTTGAAACTATCTCCAGAGCCCCACATTTAGCCAGTAACAAGAATTGATGGATTCTAGTTAGAATCACATTTGAGTATCACAAGACCTAATTCTGCTCCTCTGCTCAAATTTTGACATTGAGCTGCAGCCAAAATTTGACTCGCTCTTGAGCTTGAAGTTGGGGCAAATGGTTCTGTTTCCAACAGATTTTCTACTCCAACCCCCCTCACAACCACCTCCACAGCT
Source organism: Graphiurus murinus (assembly GCA_004027655.1). Lineage (NCBI taxonomy): Eukaryota > Metazoa > Chordata > Mammalia > Rodentia > Gliridae > Graphiurus > Graphiurus murinus. Next base: position 86,026 of record PVLC010001163.1, on the reverse strand, counting down.
CAGCAGAGATTCACAGACATATAAATCAGAGTTGGCTCGGTTGAGAGGAGGATAGAGCACTTGACACTGACCAGACAGAGAAGTCATCCTCAGAACGATTAGTCACCAGCAACACAAATTCCATACACTACATCACAAAAGCAAGAACCTCCCAAATTCAGTGCAATTAACAACAGAAGCAACCAGAGAAACAGAAAAAGTTGGTGAAGACTCTAACACCAGGCCACCCTCTGAACAGTGAAATTAAGAAATCAGGAACTCTCTGTAACTATTATTACAAGAAGCCCTCCTATGAAAAAAAGGACATTAAATTTTTTCTTTGGGTATAAAAAAGGAGCACCAGGGAAATAGGTGATAGGAAGCAGAAAAGATACAAGCCAGATCAAATCAAAAGTGTTCTTTTCTTAATAAGAAGGAATCTAAGGGAATGTGTCCATGTGCTCGTGGTTATACATTGTATAGTCATATGGAAGGTAATATGCAGCAAACTCAATATGGTTCTCACTCCATAGATTAGGTTCATTCTGAATTAATGAAAATATTTTCTCATCATAACTCCCAAGGTAAAATATTCTTTCAGGTTTTTCCTAGATAGGCATCTGAATTTGGGTGGACCCCACCGCAAAGTGACGTCACGAGTTGAGTGCCCACACTGGACAATCCAGATATCCAGCACCCCTTACGAACTGCACCATAACAAAGCTTGGACCTGTCTGGACGTGCTACCTACCAGTTACGCTTCACAGCTATTATCTCCTTTCATCCTCATAGTTTCTATGTAAGGCAAGTAGATATTTTACAGATAAGGAAACTGAGGCACAGGAAAATCAGGGTCATGAAGTTGGCAAGTGACAGTTGCTTTGTCATTGAAACTGAATCTAGGGCCCTTTCCCTTAGATCCTGCTGCTTAACTGGCAAACTCTTCCAGAAAAAAAAGTGTGATTATTAGATGCTCATCCAACACAGAAAGATCTGCCTGAGACATTTCTGAGGCTAATCTCCCAGATTCTTTGGGAATCTACACTGACTCCAGAGATGTGTCCTTAGCAGCCATATCCAAACCATGAGCTCTTCACTCTGGCCACACTGGGAAATCCAGAGTGGGCACCTGACTGAATTTAAGCCATTCAGAATATATCACCAGTTTAAAAACAAAACACTGAGAAATAGAGCAAGAGAAAGTCACTGGAGCTAGTTTATGTAGGGACAACTCCCTCAAGCAATTCTTCCTAGATATTGATAAGATACTTGAGTATGCATTCAATAGCTTAATTAAATTACATCTAAACTGTTTTATTTTTGGCTTAGCTAGTTGATCACTTTCTCCTACTTGCTAGTAAGAAATGTAATACAACTTTCTTAGTTACCTTATTCTGTCTTGAACATCCTTTGTCCATCATAATTCTTGCTTTGCTTTTATCCAAATTCAGTTTTCTCTCCATTGATCATTTCTTCTGCCCCTTTTATTCCCCATTAACAATAGCAAAATTGGGGTGCTTTCATTTTGACTCCATGTGCTTTGGCTTCATCAGCTATTGACCTACTCAGATGACCATGCAAAAATTAGCTAGCTGGAGAGAAAAGCTGCACTCAGGTGCTTTGGAGGGTTGAATGGACTGGCAGGAAGCCCACGGGGTTGGGAAATTGCTGTTCAATCAATAAACTCCTTCTCAAGTTGCCTCAGTTCCTCAGAACGCTAAGAAGGTACTAAAAGTCAGTCTCAGGCCTACCAGAACCAGCTAATTGACTCACGCAGCAGGTTAGGTCGGTTTGGTCTCCTGACATCACCTGGCCTTTGACACCGTTGGCAATCCATCGAATGCCAGATCAGCAGGCTGGCGGGTGTTTACACTCTGAAGAAGAGGTTGCAAGTGGAGTTATAAAGTAAAATCAACATCATCACTTCAAACCTGAATCCTGCCTTTGCTTGAACTGAGAAAGAAAAGGAATACCTTGCTGCTTCTCTTCCACTTGACAAGGCTGACTGCAGTGGCTATAAATTAGAACAGAACAAAGAGCTGTGAGGCTGTGCTGGCAGTGCCCCACAGCTGCCCTCAGCTTTATTGACTGCTCAGCGGGATTGTGGGAAAGGCAGATCAGTCATGGCACCGGGGAAGGCGAGTGATTTGCACAGCACCTAAAGGGCTCACACGGGGGTCTTCTCATCTCTAGGTGGCACCAAGAATGGGTAGCCAAGAGTGTATTTTATGAACCTCTGGTGGCTGCCTGAGCATGGCTAAAGGTGCTCTTCATTGGTTTTCTATTCAGATGCATTGAATTAACCTTAACAAAAAATATTGCTTACTTAGTTCAGGGAGGGAAAATTGGATTTAGATTTAGAGTTGATATATAGATGCAAGATAAACACTAAACCCTTCACATTTTACCACAGCATATAGGCAAAGTGAAAGACTACTGATGTTGAAATTCCTGATCCGAATGTAAGTACTATTGTGTCTAATATCAACTATTGTGTCTAATATCAACGTACTTTTCCAGTATGATATTGGAGAAAGATGGAACAAAGGGCAGAGACAGATTTGGACTCTACATATTTAGTTACTTTAGATAAGTAAACTATGTCATTTAGGATGAGCCAGTATCAGAGACAAAGAGTTAAGAACTGATGAAAATCTTGTTATTTTAGTCAGATATATTTAGATGCTGAGAAAGCGTACCACGTTGGGAGTCCTGAGATGCAGGTGTGAAGCTAGGCAGCCCCCTGACTTAGACAAGCACTTCCTTCTGTGGCAACCCGAGACTAGGTGATCCCTAGATTTTTTTCCCCAAGCCTAAATGATGCTTATAAATGGCTTTCTTTATCATATATTATCATCTTAAAATCTGGAGCAAATTTTGTCTCCAGAAGTTCTGTGTGAAATTGAAACTTAATAAACTCTTATCTAGTATCTAAACACTCCAAAAGTTCAAATAATCAGAGCAGATTTTGTGAAGCTATAAAATGTTCCTAATAGCAGGCGCCATGTGGTGCAATATCTTATGTTACCTTCCGAATCACAAAGAAAAGATTAATGTCTGTTCAGTGTGGTTTTAAATGAAGTATGTTATATTCTAATTTTATTCCAGAGAAATTTCAGGAAATGAGAGATGGTCTAAGAGGTTCAAAAAAGACTAAACATCTTTGGTTGCGCCACCAGATTCTCTGAACCTCAACAAGCAGTTGTGGTTTGCATCGATCTCTCCCCCTCATAAGTAAATCTCCTTTCATTGCATTTTGTCTCATTTCCATCAGTTATTCTTGGCATGCAGAAGAGACATAATGGTGTGTGTGTGTGTGTGTGTGTGTGTGTGTGTTAACTAAAATCAGAATCCTGCCAGGCCAGCAGACATCAAGAAAAGAGTCAAAGACAGTTTTAGACAGTTTTATTTCTTTGGATTTTGACAGGACTGATCCAATGTGGGTGAAAAATTTTTCTTACATCCAAAGTTATATATTTTGTTTCACAATAGAGAGCTGCGTGCAACCATTTGAGATGTTTATCTCCTCCTAGAGTGAAAGTAGTTGTTTGATAAAGATACTCAGAGTGGACAGGCATGGTGGCACACACCTGTAATCTCAGAACTTACAAGGTTGAGACAAGAGGATTGCAGGTTCAAAGCCAGCCTCGGCCACTTAGTGAGACTCTGTCTCAAAACAAACAAACAAAAATCAAAAGGGCTGGAGGTGTAGCCCAGAGGTAGAACACTCTGGGTTCCATCTCCAGTACCACACACAGATGAGGGAGGAAGGGAGGAAGGGAGGGAGAGAGGGAGGGAGAGGGAGAGGGAGAAGGAGAGGGAGAGAGAGAGAGAAAGAGAGAGAGATAATTGGAGTATATGTGCTGGAGAGTAAGATGCTTCAAAACCATACAGTCCACAGCTGGAAAGCCTCTGCCTCAGTTTACCAAGAAGAGAACTCACAGTCTGGGCAGAGAAAATATGGGGGCAGCGGCCAGAGTAGAAGCCTTCTGAGCCCATCTGCACTAGGGGCAATTTTGGAAAAGGTTTACATTTTTTTCTCTCCCCTAAAAACATTATATAATAGTGACCACAACCATCAGACTGGATCCAGAGAGGCTGGTTCAAATCCTGGCTCAGCCACTTACTAGCTGAGCGACCTTAAGCAAGTTATTTAACCTCTTTGGGCCTCGCTTTGCCTGCTGTACAATGGAGATAATAATAATAATACTTGTTTCCTAGGATGATTGTAAAGATGAAGGTACTTAGGCCAGTGCCTGGGACATAGTAAGGGCCAAATCCAGGTTCTTAATATCCTAAATATTTTAGGTTTTAATGTCTGACCCATTTAAAATGCCAGAGTTTGGCAACTTCAATGCAATTGCATATGGTGGAGAAGGTGAAGGTGAATGAAAAGGGTCTCTCAAGACTCAACTTGCTTTTCAGGTAACCTGGCTCCTACTCACCCTGCCTACTTTTGCCCATAGCTCTCCCACACAGACTCCCCTTGCCTTTCCCTCCTGCCCTTCTTCCACCCCAGTCCCTAGTGTTCTGGCCAACTTTACCTACCTCCCGATCACAGACTTCCTGCCCGCTCTTTGGGTGTGCCCAAACACGTTACCATATAGAATCCTTTTGCATACTATATAGTATTATAGGTGGCATTGTAGTGCTTTCTTTAATCTCTTAGCCTTACCAGATTGGAAATTCCTTGAGGACAAGCCCATGACTTCTCCTTTTCATAATCTCCACATTTTTCAGTGTAATAACATTTGAATTGGTTTAATAAACTAACTAGTTTGATAAATGAATGTATAAGTTTAAAACATACACAATCACACACACACACAGTGAATTGGAGGGAGGGTTGAAGTCAGGCAAACTTAAATTCTGGCTCTGTCAACTTTTACTATAGAAACTTTGACAGTAATTCTACCAGTTCCTTGTCTTCTCACAGTACAGTGAGGATAACTATAGTACTCCCTTTGGGGGTTGTTGTAGGATTAAATGAGATAATGTGTAAATAAAGGACCTGGAAGAGTACCTGGCATTTAGTAAGAGTTTCATAATTGTCAACTAGAGTTGATGCTGCTATTTTATTACTTTCCTCATTATTATAATTATTCTGGAGCTCTTCTGTTGTAGGAAAGCATCCCTCCACCTGCCAATGATTCCTAAGGAGAAATATGTGTTCTAATGCAGTACAACCTTTAAGGGTAAAAAATTATAATATGAAGTTAATTAAAAAATCCTAAATATGCTTAGCACATTCTGCTTAAAAGTTCAAGGATATAAGTTTGGTATTTTAGAAACATGTCCATTAAACAAGAATTTTTAAATGTTAGCACTTGAGAAAAGTCCCTATCTATGAATAATTTTGTCCTCAGCCATATGATAATATGACCTGTAGTTCACCTGCCTCAAGATGTTAAAAAGGTCACAGGGAACAGAGGAGTGGATAAGCACTATTTGCCCCCTGCACAGCCAGGGAGAAGTGAGGCACAGAGAAACATGTGGCTCCAAGATGAAAGACCTAGTGGCATAGCCTGGCCAAAATTCTATTCATTCTCAAGGTCTTGTCCAAATACCAAATGCAGAAGCAAATTTCATTTGGCTATTTAAGTACTATGTACGTTTTGGTAGAAGTACCATTGAACTGGACTTTAAAAATCTGAATCTACAAAGATGATGTGATTCTAATATATATCATTCTAGTGTTCTTGCTTGTTGAAAGAACTTCAAATATTGTATCCATCAGGTCCCAGTTAGGAGACAGAAAACAACAGTTATTTTAACAGAGAGAAGAAAATAAAAAATTGTTTGCTAAGGTATGGAAATAGTGAAAAGGCAAAAGGGGCAGATGAAAGGAGGTGGTATTTGTAGGAAGCAACTGCAATCTTGGGAGAAACAAAGGGAAGATGTTGGAATTATTAAAACTTAGAAGCTAGCCAGGTATGGTGGCATACACTTGTAACCCTAGTACTTGGGAGGCTGAGACCAGAGGATCTGGGTTTGTGGCCAGCCTCAGCTACTTAGTGAGGCCCTCTGCAACTTAGTGAGACCCTGTTTCAAAATAAAAACTAAAAAAAAAGGGCTGGGGATGTATCTCAGAGGTAGAATTTCCCTGGGTTCAATCCCCCGTACTAAAAAAAAAAAAAAGAAGAAGAAGAACAAGGAGAAGAAGAACAAGAACAAGAACAAGGAGAAGAACAAGAAGAACAAGAAGAAGAACAAGAAGAAGAAGAGGAAGAAGAAGAAGAAGAAGAAGAAGAAGAAGAAGAAGAAGAAGAAGAAGAAGAAGAAGACGAAGACAAACAAAAAAAACTTAGAAGTTCATAGGAGAGGCACCATGAACCTGAAACTCAGACCTCCAGAAGGGGCAGTTGTTTGGCTCGTACTGGTTTCTCCAAGCTTGGCAGATGGGCTACAGGAGCCCATGAACCCAGCCCAGAAAGGAAGGGTATCAGCCAGCTGCTACAGACATCCTGAAGATGCAGGAGGAGATTCTTTGAGTGCTAGAAAAACTGCAATCAGACTCACCAGCTGCTGCTGCATGGAACTGCTATTGGGGTGGGATGGAGATGCCTGGCTGGGGCAATGCAACAAGAATGGGAAATAAAAGACAGAGGAAAGGCCCTTCTCCCACCTCCAGCCCTCAGGTCGATAGCAGGTACCAGTGGCAGAGGTAAACTAAGGAAACAGCTAGCAAAGCAAAAAGTGCTTTGCATAGTCAAGCCCGGGTGACATCACAAAGCAGCTAAGAAAAAGGCAAATTGGAAAATGAGAACACAATTTAACTGGCCCAAATGTCTACAGGAGGGAAAGTTTTAAATATTTTGCTTCACTTTATTACTATTTATACTCAATGCTCTATCTCCTACAATCATTTTCTATCAGAGTTGAAGTAAAAAAAAGAAAGTCTTAGCTCAAACATGTGTTTTTATTAGACTCTGAGGTTAAAATTATAGATTTTTTAAAAGTATAACTCCAGATTTTATTACCCTGAAACCCCTCCTACAAAATTATAATTTATCCACTATACTTATTTTCACAAATGGTATTGATCATTAAGAAAAGAATATATATGAATCTATAATTTTAAAAGATGATTGAAAGATAACACTGAGAGGCTAATGTACCCTATATGTATCAGTAAGTGACTACAATGAATAACTTTAGTAACAGGAATTGCTAATGAAATCCACATGTCACTGGAAAACTCAAATGTTTGTTAGTCTTCAAATTTACCAGCAAATCTCTCCAAAACATAAAATCCCTAGCCCAACCCGATGAAGCTCAATGTCATTTCACTCCAAAGTTAACACTGGAATTAGTGAGACCAGATCCCAGATATTTGGCCAAACCCTCAAGCTCCTATTCATTCAGCTCAATCCAGAAAGCATTCCTAGGATGGCTGTTGCTTCTCTATCACTGGACACAACTTCATGGTTTAAGTCTCTGATTCAAGGAGTGGACAGGATTGTTCCTAACACATATAAAAAGGTTTTGAGTCTGGGCAGGGAGCTGGGCACCAGAATCCCTTTTCCTCGTTCTGGTGGTCACAGGGATTTGGAAGCCCAGCCCACATTCTTAGCCTCCCCCAAAGCAGCCCGTGGCCCCATGATTCATTTCTTTCCCATGGGCCACAACAGCATTGGCATGTCTGGGTCATACATAGTCCCACAGGTATTCTTCCAGGCTTCTCCCCATCCTTTGAGTAAAATGGCAGACAATGGTTAGAGGAACAGTGGGAGCCACATATTGAGGTTGCAGAGTGACTGTTGCCCTGATTTTCTGAAGGACTGACAGAGCAAAGACAGGCCCCACCAACTTCCCCTACCCTAACCTGGGACTTCCTCTCTGGGTTCTAATATAAGAAATAAACTTCTTCTGCACTTGAGCTGATACAGTTGAGTGCATTTGTTATAGGAGTTTCGTTATAGTTGAAAACCAATACATTGTATAGAAGGATGTGAAGTAGTTCACGTTGGAGTTCACAGAAGAGGTAAAATCTAAAATCTAGATCTTAGTTAATGACAACTACAATCAATGTAGTATTCCTGGGACTATGCCAAAAACTATGCCAAATGTATTATTTCCTCATTGTCATGACAGTTCTTTATCTTGTTTTATTAAACCCTGCTTTGCAGATAAATCAAAGTTCAGAGCAGTTGGGTAAATTCCCTTAAGTTACACAGCTGATAAATGGCAGGCCCATAATCTGAACACGAGTGTTTCTGCTTCTGAAGCCTGTGCACAGAAAACATCACAGGCTGGTGTAGGAGAAATTCAGGAAAAGCCTGGAGGTCTACACTGTGTAATGGTGGCAGGTGAGGGATGGGGGGTAGCAATATCCACTAGACCTTTCCTTTCCTATATGTTTTATAGAAAAAGAATCCACTTTGCTCTTCCTTTCCTCAAACCATTCTTGACTTCTGAAATCTGAATCATGTTGCTTTTTTCTCCATCCACACGACTACAGTGATGGGAAAGCCCAGAATAAATTACCAAGATCTTTAGGGATTAAAGGGAAACCAAACTCCAGCCAGGAGTAGACTGAATCCGAGCCAAAGGTAGTAATATGAGTGAGCCTTCCTGCACATGAGGAGCCAAGGAGAAGCCGGGAAGGGTGAGAGCAAGATGCTGGTCACCCGCAGAAGAAGCAGCAGCCCAATCAACGGCAAAAGCACATTATTGAAGATTACCAACCATTTGCACAGATAATCAAGAGCTAATTCTAAGTCATTTGCTTTGGGGATTTGGATGGCCCTAGAGGAATTCAAAGCAAACAAACAAATGTTGGCCCGAGGATATCTAAATAAAGCCACATCCCAGAGCTACTGGGCTTTGGGAAACCAGAGTTTTGAATAGAGGAGGTGGACATCAGTGTGTGGGGGTGGGGAAGGGGAGGGTGAGATGGACATCATTTCCAGAATTATCTTAAAGTGTTAAACTAATCTTTTTTTCCTTAATGGAGAACATTTTTTAAGTCATTTATATTGCCAACAGTTCTGTGGCTCTGATTGGCATGCAATAGCTAAATAGAGCCTTCTGCTCAGCCTGCTGTACTCCAGGACAACCGCTCCCCAACACACAGTCTACTCTCCTGAAGCCCTTCCCAAAAGCTTGCAGCTTCTCACCAACAGTGAGAGCCAGCAACCCCAAAGCTTAGGGCTACTCCAGCCGAGAACCCACCAGCTTTCACTGCAGAGGCACGGCAGCCATAGTAATTGTGGATGTCCTGCACCCTATTTGCCCAACATCCTTGCTCTCTGTTTTCCTGGCACCTGGTGGATTGCACCTGCAGTCCTCCAGGCGCTCTAGTGTGGCCTTGTAACTAATTCCAGACAGTAAGTTAGGAGCCAAAATGACAGTGCCACTTCCAGTCCCAGAACAGTTACTCCTCCAGAATTCTTGTTACCTCTGCCACAGCAAATGGCAACATTGGAAAAGATGGTTAGCTGCTCCAGGACTGACTTGCAGTTTGAGCAAGAAACAGACCTTTGTTATTGCAAGCTGCTGGAATTTTGTGTTTATTTGTTGCTGTGGCATGACCTTGCCTTTTGTAAGTGATAACAATAGTGAACTTTCATGTGGTGCTCCATTCTATGCACTTTATATACCCACTTAATTCTAACAACAACCCTTTGAAATGGCTCCTGTTGTATCCCCGGAGGTACAGATGAAGAGATTGCAGTACAGAGACGTTATGTAAATTGCCTCAGATGGCATAGCTAATGCAAAAGGTAAAACTAGATTGAAGAGCGGGAAGTCTGTCTCCAGGGTCTGTGATTTAACCACTGTGTTGTGCTGCCTTGTGAATAGTATCAGCATTGTAATATGATCACTGTGACAGGCTTTAATAAAATTTCTCATCATCAAAAACATACACACTGAAAACTGCAGTAAAAACATACCATCATATCAAAGTCACCATATGCTACCATCAAGTTTAACTCTTGTTTGCAGTTAATTGCAACTATTTTATAAGGAGGGGAAAAAAAATTGGCATTTGAAATAAGGGTACCCCAGATGTCATTTCTTGAGTCGCTAAATTGCAAGACAGTTTTTTTTTAAAAAAAGTAATAGCACACGCATGCACATGAAATAAATAATGCTCAATCATGTAGGCTGAGATCTGGCTTTACACTGTTCAACCTAGTCTTTCTGACTTAGAGTCACACCTTTAAAAAAATAAAAAACAGGAACTGGAAACATTATCTATTTAGCATGTTTCATTTTAGATTAAACAGATTTTACTCCCTGTTCTCTGGTAATTATATATAATTAAAAAGCACAGAGGAATGCGCGTAAAAGCACAATGAAGTAATAATCATGTGAACAGTGTCTTATTTTAACTCACTGCTGAGGGAAGTTGCTTTTATTCAGATTAATTTGTGAAAGGGCTGATGAGAACATGACAGGGTGAGACAGAAGGGAACATGTTCTTTCAAATTGCTCTGCTCAGAAAACACAATTAATGAAATATATCTAATTGCATAAACGCTTCAGAAGGCATTATTACTGAGTACACTTTAAAGGTTATGCTCCCGTGGAGCAGCTTTTTCTCTGGGAGGAAAACCATACTATTTTGCAGAACCTTCAGTAAGGTCGGATTGACTTTTATTATTGTTCTAAAACAAGACCTGAGGAATGGTGATGGTCCAGAGCCCAGCTCCCATCCCTTGTAGGCACCATCTTGAGGTATGCCTCCCTCACCTGGATACTCCAGAACAAAGACAAGCACAGAAATGATGGCTCTGCCAATAAAGACATATTGTTGTCGTTGTTTAAAAGCAAAGTATTGGTCATCTACTGCACATAAAGCTTAGAGTTCCATGACAGAGGTGTGCAAAGTTCATTAGCACTTCCCAAAAACTTGCTCCACATCAGGCACTGTGCTAAGTACTTGTATAGCATCATTTCATCCTTATAAAAATTCTGAGATCTGTACATTATTAGTAGTATTTTTAGATCAGGCGGGGATATTAGCTAACTCTGTGGAATTGATGTAGGATAGAAGAAATAATTAGGCAGGAAGGAGACGAATGGGAAAGAAAAATACAGATATCACTTTAATGTAAACACCTGAAACTAAAGCGCGACAGCCTCCATTCCACCTTTGGAAGTTCCTTAGGCCCTGCCCCCCACCTAAAAGCCAGGACAAAGGACACCGGAAATTTTCAGCTAAGGGCAGACCTATCTTGAAACCTGGGAAAGAGGAAGGACTCAATTTGGACCACCTACTCAATTTGCGCCCACCAATTCCTGAAGAAGGAGGAGGTCCAGACCTCTTCTGTGCCCAGCCCTCTTAAAAGCCTATAAAGGAAAGGAGTAAACCATGCCTCGCTCTCTTGGGACCTGGGAAGCGCATCAGGACAGGAAGATGCCCGCTTACCTGTTTTTCTTCCCTTTCCCTTATTTTTTCTAAATAAATTCCTACTTTTTGTTCCTAAATGGCACGTGTTAAAATTCTTTTTATCACGGATGCCAAGGACCCACGTGTGGGACCGGGTTATCCCACAACAGAATGAATGTATGGATTTAGGTATTCATAAAGAAAATAAATCCAGCTGGGCACTGGGGAGTACACTTTTAATCACCGTGCTTGGGAGGCTGGGACAGGACAGTCACAGGTTTGAGGCCAGCCTCAGGAATTTAGTAACTTAGTAAGACCCTCTTTTGATATAAAAAATAACAAGGGGGGGTGGGTATAGCTCATAGGTAGAATGCCCCTTGCTCAATTCCCAGTGCCATAAATGAAAGAGAGAGAGAGAGAGAGAGAGAGAGAGAGAGAGAGAGAGAGAGAGAGCAAGAACGAAGAGAAGTTTGGGAGCACTGTTTGAAGGATTAGAACTATATTGCAATTTAAAATAGGGCAGCTATGGAAGGTCTCACTAGAAAGTGACATTTTTAAAAATTGACATTTTTTTTCTACAGAGCAATGACAAAAATCATTGCTTTGTAGAAAATGACGTTTGAGTAAAGACTCAGCAGAATGGAAGAGACAGCCCTAGAAATACCTGGAAGAAAAGCATTCTAGGCAGAGGCAAGATTTAAGGCCTGCAGGTGGGAAAATGCAAAAGAGACAGCAAAGAGGGTGAGAGGAGGAAGTCAGATTCACCTAAGCAAGACAGAACTGTGCAGATCTCTGTAGGCCTGTGGCTTTAATTCTGAGCGATAGGGCAAGTCCAGGAAGCATTTCAAGGAAAGGAGGGCTATGATCTGAGGAGGGTGGAATAATTCTGGCAGCTGTATCAGGAGCCAACTAAAAGGTGGCAAAGGAGGGAGCAGGGAGACCAGTCAGGAGGCCAGTGCAGTCAGTCAGATACATGGCAATATGGGCTGGCCCAGGCCAGTAACTGGAACTATACAGAAAAGGCCAGATTCCAGATGTAGTATAATCTTAAAGTTGTAAACAGCACCTTTGATATGTGACAGATCAGATGTGGATGGTAAGTGCCAGGGTGAGGTCAGAGATGGCCCCGGGCCTGTGGCCTGGCAGCTAGAAGAATAGTTAGTAGTTGGGAGGAACACTGAGAGCAGCCACTTTAGAAGCCCAGTGTTGTCCATTTAAATTTGTAGTAGCCATTAGACAGCCTAAAGGAGATGTCAAAGAGACAACTAACATTCCTGAAATGAAGAGGCAGAACAGAGCTGGAAATACACTTTTGAGTGTCGTTAGCATAGAGAGGGCATTTAAAGCCAAGGGAATGAAAACAGCCACCAGGGAGCAGAATGTAGAGAAGAGAAGACGCCCAAAGGCTGCACGGTGAGGCAGACCAAGCTTTCAAGGTTGGAAATTGAAGAGAAACCAGCAAAGGGGACATGAGGAGCAGCCTCAGAGGCATGGAGGAAACCACAAGAATCCAGAACAGCGGCCTGGGAGTCATCGAGATAAGAAAAAAATAACATTATTCCCTCTCTGTCTACTTTAGTGGTGTTTGATATAAAATGAGAAGATGAATATGAAGTCACAGGAGAAAACTAATGAGGCTTTTATGCCTCTACCATTCCCAAGAACTTCCCAAGTGTGTATGCAAACTAAGTATGTTGTTTTTTTTTTTAAATAAATGTTTACACACTTAAAAGATTGATTTAAAATGAGTGACTTTAAATAATAACCAAAATGTATGAAGTAGAACCCTATGGATAATAAAACACTTTAACTCAACAAGTTACAAAGCTCACCAAGATTGCTTATCATGTTGAATTTCCTGCATCTTCCAATCATTTGACCAGTCTTCTGGTACCTGTGGAAGCTTAACGGGGAAAATATTTATCTTTCATGATGCTGGTGTCATCTCAGGACTAAAGCGCCTATCTCTCTACCACCTCTAGAGTGTCAAGAAGAAGCATTAAACTGCATATCCCTTACCCCTTAAGACCATGGCACCCTAAACCTAGTAACTCTTAACCTTGCATAATACCTTTGATATATTTAGAACTTCTATTTTTAGTGTCATGATATTTGTGTTCAATGGACTTAGAGCTTATAAGTATCCTCTGAGTGTTTAGGTGATGGTGATAATAGATGCCTTTGCAGTTGTTTAACAAGAATGCTAAAGGAGCAGCCTTAGCCAGTTGTTTATGGATCAGATTTTAGAAACACACTGCCCAGGTTTGAATCCTAACTGCACAATTCAAGAGCAGTTTCCCATCTATAAAATAGAGATCCGCATAGGAGCTTCTGCATAGGTTTATTATATGGATTAAATGAGTTCATATTGATAAAGCTCTCAGGATAGTGTCTGCCACATGATTAGTGCTCTATGAGGGTTCATTGTGTAGAGGAAATATTTGGTATATGCCCAGCATGTGCTCGGTACTATCTTAAACACTGGGAATATGTTGGAGATTAAGACTCACCCATGTGGTGGGGGGCTAGAAAATAAACAATGAAACAAGTAAGTGAGGTTATTCTAGGATGTGTTTAATATTCTACAGACACATGGCAGAGCGTGAGTAGGCATGGAGAGGGGTGAAGAAAAGCTTTCCAGTGAGAAAGGGTGATCTGAACTGGGGCCTCAACCTTGAGCAGGCAGCTGGCATGTGAGGAACTAGAGCTGGATGATTCCCAGCAGAGAAAAAAACACAGAAGTGAAGAGGTACAGCCACACAAACAAAACGGTCAACTTGATCTCAGAAAATAAACCGTCTAATTTAACGTGGTGAAGGCAGATGAGTCAGAGGTGCAGAGCCAAATTAAGCCACTCAGGAATCAGGCAGGAAACCTGTCCTTGGGGGAACTCTTCCCACCGTGGGCAAAGTTCTTACAGTGTCTTGGGCAGTGTTCATCAGACCTGATGCTACGGAGGAAGGATACATTTTAATCAGAATGGATCTGACTTGCAAATGTCAGAGTAGGCCCCTCCTTTGACCCACTCGCCTCTCCCCCTCATTAATATTTAATATGATCTTTAAAATATGTGCTTAAAACCAAGGCTGGACACTTTTACCCACCTAAATCTGCTGCTTCAATTCCTTTCTGGTAACTGCTAAAGAAAGGACATGAATTCAGACAAAGGGATTAACAAGTCCAACCTCCTGTCTGAGATAGTCCTCCTCCCCGCCCAGGAGCACACAGCTAAGGAACATTCTCTCCCTCTGCTCCCCTGCCCTTCCATGCAGCATGACACTGAAGAATGAGCTATGCCTTTCTGCCATCCCAGCCCTTCTCTTTGTTTCCCTTTTGACAGCCACAGACCTTGCAGAGGAGCCAAACAGGTTTGGAAACCCGTTGGGGCCCAGCAGACCTGCACAGTGGGAAGTTACTGTGTACATGGGATCTGGGGTAGTGCCTGCCCTAGGAAGTTAGCCCAGGTTCCCAGAGAGCCCGGGGGCATCCAGTCTAAACAGATACATCAATCTGCTCACTCAGAGAATAAAGCTGGCTCTCGCAATATAATTACAGGCTGGCGGGTTTATTATCCTGAACTTTGGTCTATGGCAGAGGTAGTGTTATTTGTGGCAGTTTATGGTATTGGGCCAAAAGATGAAATACCAAGCTAGTCTGATTGGTTCCAAGAACCCATTTGCACAAACAGAGCTCCCGCATATGCCAATGTGTGTGCAGGGATTATACCGCGTGGCCTAGTCTCTCTGGCAAAGCCCTTTCATGAGGGAAATTACAAATCTTCATATATTCAGAACCATTTAATACCTGGCAAGCAACTGCCAGCCACCTGAGTTATTGCCAAATCAACTGAAATATCTTAAAGGGTCTGTCTTTGTCAGATTATATTCATAAGCAACTAAATACACCACAAGTGAGAGATGCTAGGTTTTCTTTAAAAAAAAAAAAAAAAAAAAAACTATGCAATCATTTATCTTTATCTGTGATCCTACTCAGTATAAGCAGGCTAAATCTCAGTTTGTAAGAAATTGTGGCAGGTTCTGTGAGAGCATAACCCAGGGACAATAGCTTTGGAATGGCAGAAACCTGAATGAAGATTGCAACTTCTCTACTTGACAGCTTTGTGCATCTCAGCAAGATCCATAACTTCTACTAACCTCAGTTATCCCACCCATGAAGTGGGAATCACTGATGGTTACAGGAAGTGAGCCACTGTGGGTGAGTCACCCTGCAGGAGAGAGGCATTCAATAAACCCATGTTTCTCGAGCTGGGCGTGGTGGTGCACACTTGTAATCCCAGCATTTGGGAGGCTGAGACTGGAGGATCCGGGTTCGCGGCCAGCCTCAGCTACCTAGTGAGGCACTCCGAAACTTAGTGAGACTAGGTTTCAAAATAAAGAATAAAAAATAAGGCTGGGGGTATAGCTCGGAGGTAGAATGTCCCTGAGTTCAATCCCCAGTACCGCAAAACAAAAAACAAAAAAACCCATGTTTCTCAAAATGACACTGGTATGATTGTGAATCCTCTAGACATGGAAGTTCTCTATGAAACAGTTTTGTTGTTTACCTTGCAAACATAATTTAAAATTAATATAGCCATATTCTGCATTAGCTGAAAGGCCCATTTGGATTTGATTTGGGGGCTCAATTTGGAATCTGTTTATCATCATATTACACCAGGTGACACTGCTTGAATCGTTATGAGCTAGAGAGAATAGAAGAAAAATGGCATTGCTATAGAGGAAATGTCCATGCCAAGTGAGGGCCTCTGACACCTGCAGGTTGTTCACATAAAGCTTCTGAGAGTCTAAGATAGGGAAAAGCAGTTGAAGAACTGAGTGACCTCGCAGCACAGGTCCTATTGGCACCAAGGAGGCAGTGGGCCTCGCTCACACAGAGAGCAACAGTCACAGAACAGCACTTGTCAGACTTAATGTTATTTTGAATTGTATTGGTTTAGTCGTTTAAACAGGCAAAATTATTTTGATTTCATCATTGTTTGCAAGTAGTAAAGAATCTGTTTTAGGATATGTGTGTGTGTGTGTGTGTGTGTGTGTGTGTGTGTGTGTGTGTGTGTGTGAGACAGGGATTGAACCCAGGGGGAATTCTACCTCTGAGCTACATCCTCAACCCTTTTTATTTTTATTTTGCCTTTTTAGTTTCATTTCACTAAGTTGCTGAAGCTGGCTTCAAACCTGTAATCCTCCTGTTTCAGCCTCCCAAGTATTGGGATTACAGGCATGTGCCACCACACTCTGTTTATTTTAAAACATTTTAAGTTGTCTTTAATGAGCATGCATTTTATTCTTTTCTTTCTTTCCTCCTCCTCCTCCTCCTCCTCCTCCTCCTCCTCCTCCTTCTTCATACTAGGGGTTAAACCCAGGGGCATTCTACCTCCTAGCTATAGCCCAGCCCTATTATATTTTATTTTTGAAACATGGTCTCACTAAGTTGCTAAGGGTCTCACTAAATTCCTGAGACTGGCCTGGAAACTGTGATCCTCCTGTCTCAGCCTCCCAAGTATTAGACTTACAGGTACATGCCACCATGCCTGGTTGAATTTTACAATTTTAGAACATCTACCTAAAGTGCAAGCAGTTCCTATGTGGTGAGCGCATAAGCTTCACCTAACACAGCTGACTCCAATGCGCACCTGATGGCTGGGGAAGCCCCCACTTACCAGCATATACATCCCCACAGCCCAAGCCCTCCTTCTGGAGATTCCTGAGCTCAGCCCTTTGGATCACTACCCAGCCCTCAAACCTCCAGCAGATGTGATTTATAGGGCAAGTTTCCCTCTTAAAACACGTTTCCGAGAATGCTAGTTCTTTTTAGTACTGGTAAGTTCCAGGAACCCTCTGAGCACAGGGAAGGTGGCCGCCCCCTGCAGTCTTCTCCTTGGCACGTCTCCATGGCACCCCTGGCAGACCTGAAATGGGCCCGCTGGTCTCGCCTCCAGCATGGCAGCAACTTTGCCACCTCTGCCTTCTTCCTGGCTTTCTTCCCCAAGCCTTACTCATGGCATCATGGCCAGGCCAGACCTTTCTTGGCTGGGTTTCCAGTATCGCCTGCCCCCTCCTCCCAAAGCTTACCTGAGATGACATGATGGGGAACACCTGCTAGGGCCAGCTGCACTCTGAGTGGCTAAAGCTAACATGGTTACAGAAGTCATATCACGGACATATATTACATACTACACAGAAGTGTATTTTTTTATACCCAGGCTATCTCAAATGATGACAATTAATATCTTTGGAGGTGGGGCCTGGCCTTAAGAGTTTTAACAAAGTTCTCCAGGTGATTCTAATGTAGCCAAGGTCAAGGGCAGTATTGTGAAGGCCCAAGAATGTGTGATCTGAGGCCAAATGCATGGCATTGAATCCTGGCTGTCCCACAGACCTACTAGGTGCATACCTTGAACAATTCAGTTTATTCCTCTGCTCCTTATTTCCACATTTGTAAAGTGGAGAGAAGACTGATAATAACATCTACCTGAGAGGGTTGAGGTGAAGATGAAATAAGATAAACCTAGGAAGTACTTAGACTAGCCTAGTATATAGTAGGCACTCCATACTCCACTCAGGCTGTTCCTCTTCCTCTTTTTTTTTTCTCATGGTACTGGGGATTGAACCCAGTGGCATTCTTCTTCTGAACTACACGCCCAGCTGGGTTTTATTTTTTATTTTGATACAGTGTCACACTAAGTTGCTGAGGCTGGTTTCGAACCTGCTATCCTCCTGCCTCAGCCTCCTAGTACTGGGATTTCAGGCATGCACCATCACACCCAGCCAATTCCTCTTATTAATTATTATTATTGGAGTCGGGCATGGTGGCACACACTTGTAGTCCCAGTACTTGGGAGACTGAGACCTGAGGATCACAGGTTCACAGCCAGCCTCAGCAACTTAGTGAGGCCCTCAGCAACTTAGTGAGACCCTGTTTCAAAATATAAACATATAATAGGACTGGGGATGTGATCCAGAGGTAGAATGCCCCTGGGTTCAATCCCCAGTACCAATTATAATAATAATATATAATATATATAATAATATATAATATAATATTATATTATATATACTATATTATATATTAATATGTTAATATATAATATATAATAATATAATATGGTATTATTATATATTAATATATTATTATAGTTATTATTAACAGTTGTTATTATTATTAATATAATACTAACTATTATTATTATTATTATTATTATCATCATCATTATTGGGCTGGGGTAGAGCTCAGTGATAGAACACTTGCCTAGCATGTGTGAGGCCCTGGGTTCAATCCCACAGCATTGCAAAAATAATAACAATTATTATTATTGCTCACTGTCCTATAGACGCCTGGCTCAGGGGGAATGAGAGTGGCAGCTTCAGAGTAAAAGGACAGGATCTTTTCTCTTTAGGCAGGTGGATCTGCTTTGTAGGACAGGAGGCTGTAGATGGAGTTGGCAGAGGTACACCTTTCCTCTGAAACAAAATCTTCTAAAAAAATAAAATAAAATCTGCCCTGAACACAACCTTTGCTGTTCTCTAGTCCCCACCCGGTGCTGCAACTAAGGACACCTGGAGTTGGTGTCTCTCAGAAACCCTTATCTAGATCTCCTCTAAGAGACCCAGGAGCTTCAACAAGTGACACTGACAGAGCTCTCAATGTCCAGAAAACCTGTGTACTTCTTCAGCCCTCTCCCAGGGGGGAGAGGCACGGCAGCCTCTTCCTATCCCCTAGATGTGTGGGAACCCAGGTCTGGACAGGCTTTATTCTCCCCCGCAGTTTACTAACCCTCGTTCTAGAATAAACGCCCTCCCTTGCTCAATGTGCTGCACACCTGTTAGTGTTTGTTTTTAACTGACAGTGTTGATTTAGCATTAGCCCAGCAGGGGATGTGGTTACAGGGCCATGATAAGGGCTCCCAGCAGCTCTGTGTACAAGAGGAAAATGCCAAGTTGGGTAATGAAAGCTGAACCACCCCGTGCTCTGGCTTAAAAATATCTTCACCAAAATTATGAAAGCACCACCAAAACAAAACAAAGCATAAACTATCCCTCTCTCCAAGAGAGATTTCTCTCTCACCACCCAGGAAAGATGTGTGGCATATTTGGAATAAGTACTAAACTCAGGGGTCAGGTTCCTGTGTTCTGTTAATATTTCTAGCTCTCTCTATGCCTCAGTTTCCTCTTGTATACTTTTAGTACGTCTATCTCTCTTTATGGCATGGAGGGGAGGGTTGGAATGTGCCAATCTCTAAGATCCCCCCTGGTACCCATCACCTTGCCCACCAGACTGGTGAATGCAAAGATTCCCCCTTACACTGTGCCTTTGATTACTGAGCACAAGCTATGCAGCAGGCACTGGGGGAAATGCTGGGGAGAGAAGGGAGACCAAAGCAAGTCAGGCACTGCCTCAGGAGCAAGTGTGTGAACAAATACACACTGGCGATACCACACATATAGGGGGAACTGATTTTCACAAATCAGGATCAGTAGTTTTCTTGAGGAAGGTGACTTTTAAGTTGAGTGTTGAGTGATGAGTAGGTTTATGAAGGCCAGGTGAGGTGAAGAGTGGAAAGTCCAGGCTGCAACACAGCATGGTGATGGGGAGGGGGGAGGGGGAGGCACAGAACTGCACGCCCTGCAGGGAGCTGGAAACCTAGGCTGCAAAGCAGGAGTGTGTGTGTGTGTGTGTGTGTGTGTGTGTGTGTGTGTGTGTGTGAGAGAGAGAGAGAGAGAGAGAGAGAGAGAGAGAGAGAGAGAGACAGAGAGAGACAGAGAGAGAGAGAAAGGCATGAAGGAGTTTGTTTAGCACACAAACACAGAGGAGTCAGTGACATCCAGTTTTAAGAATGATGCTATCAATAAAATCTCCTGTGAATGACTATATATAGGAATGATTAAGAGATTAGAAAAGCTGCTCATTCCATTTGCCACATTTGTTTTATGCTGTTAGAAAACAGTTGTGTGGGCAGGGGTATGATCCTGTTCCCTTGTTTGCTCCTTAGTGACAGTACTAGAGGCTTCAGGACTTAAGTTTACAAGTTGTTGACTTTAATTCACAGGCTTATTCTTAATGCCCCTACCATTTCGGCAATGCACATTGAGAAACTCTCTTTCAAAAAGCTTTCCAAGATTCATTGGATCAATTGCAGTGGACTCTTACCATGCTCTTACTCTCTTTTCTCCAACTATGGTGGATTTTTTTTTCTTCTCTCCCACACCTTTTTTTCCTGTGGTTATCAACCGGCAAACAAAGGTTATGAATATTTTATAATTCCATACTTCCAGCAAAGAAGAGGCTATTAATGGCCAAATGACTTAAAAGACTATTCCCCCACACCTAGAGCATGTCTAGCACAGAGCAGCTATTCAATTAGAAGAAAACACATAGGGTGTGGAATCAGAGAGGTCCCTGCCTTGGTTACCATTCTTAGCTTCAATATTTTCATCTGTAAAATAGATCTAATAATACTGTTTAAAGGATTTTTCAAAGGTAAAATTACAACTCTCATACAGATATGAAATCAACATACATGCTAATGATTTTGTTTGACAGGTAAATGTTAAGTTTGGTTTAGAATAGAGGTAAAAGGGGCACAAATGTATATGGAGTAGAGATGAATTTATAAATAGAAAAACGTCTACATGAATTTATAAATAAACAGAAACTGTCTTTTTCTATGGATGAGGGTAAGTGGGGGAAAGAACTAAATCTAATTCCATCCAGACAGTATATATTTACCTATCTACAGACAAGACTTGTTTGCATTTCTGGCAGTTACCTATATCCTACGGAATTGCAAGATAGCTCAATGACAACAAAATGCACTGAGTCCACCATAGACTTAGATAACTTGGAACGGTGTGCACTGACAACATGTGGTTTTCCGTCAGAGCCCGAGCCTTTCTCTACAATGCCTAGCTGGCATCCTGTCTTCCTGTGAGGACCGCAACTCACCTATGTACCGCACCTTGCATACTCCTTGCACGTGCCAGTTGCCCAGCAAGCTTTTATTATCACTAATATAAGCTGTGGCTGAACATTACTTCTTAGGTAAGCTCTTGCTCATCCAACCAGAATGGGAATTCTTTCATCGTTATCATTTAATGATGTCCAATAGAGCGCCTAGCACTGCTTGGTACTGAACAGATTTTCGAATGATAGATTTAAATTAGGGACAATATTCTCATAAAATGTGAAATAGGCTTTTAAAATAATTGATGATTAACCTTGCTAGTTAGGAGAGATGGAAAGGGAACCTAAATGACTGCTGCCGTGAGCTTTATATTCTGAAAGTCAGTGGACCTGGATCTATCA
This sequence comes from Graphiurus murinus, assembly GCA_004027655.1. Taxonomy (NCBI): domain Eukaryota; kingdom Metazoa; phylum Chordata; class Mammalia; order Rodentia; family Gliridae; genus Graphiurus; species Graphiurus murinus. The sequence goes on along the minus strand of PVLC010001163.1, from coordinate 64,389 downwards.
GCGCAAAATGATGGCAGTTGAACACTCCTGTGCAGTGGTCCTTTCCCATTGAAGGTTATTGTGAGTTCTATTTAAAATGAGCATTTGCACGCTGGGTGTGGTGCTGCACGCTTGTAATCCCAGCATTTGGGAGGCTCAGACCAGAGGATCCGGGTTCGTGGCCAGCCTCAGCTACCTAGTGAGGCACTCTGCAACTTAATGAGACCCTGTTTCAAAATAAAGAATAAAAAATAGGGCTGGGGGTGTAGCTCGGAGGTAGAATGCCCTGAGTTCAATCCCCAGTACCGAAAAAAAACTATGAGCATTTGCTTCTCCCTGGATCTAAGTCCTTCAATCCTGACTAGATTTATTCACTACCTATTATGGCATCCCAGAGGTGTTTTCTTCAAGGAACCAAGATTAATTATGATTGTTATCCTCAGTTCAATTCCTGGGAGGAAGCAGATTAAAACAAACACTCTGTGTCCTGAACTTGTCCCATTTTATGTGATAAGGAAGCAAGACAGCAAGCTCAAGAGAATGTGTGTGTGTGTGTGTGTGTGTGTGTGTGTGTATGTGTACACATGATTAAATAATAGTAAGTAAAACAGTCACCCCAAATTTGTTTCTTGCACATAGCTGAAATAATTTTCCTATGGGAGAAAGAGACATTGGGGTGGGATAGGGATAAAAAATGGGTATATCTTGGGACTATCCTGGAACTGTCTTTGGTCTCAGTTATTCTAATTGCCTCATCTCTCCCTTCTCTTTTTTGTAAGACTTTTTTTCTAGCATAGTAGTAAAGAACCATCAAATTTGTGCTTAACAGTGGAAATAACTTCTAATACTTTCAAGACCTAGGAAAAGTCTGAAAAAATGCTTTTGATTTTCTTCAAGCTGGGCAGTTCTGGGGGCCAGCCTTCCTGCACACCTTTGGGCATCCTGCTTGAGACTTGGAGGAATACTGGCCTAGAGACAGAACTAATTTATTCCACCCTGACTCCCACAGCTAACCATAACTCTTCTGTGCATAGAAAGAAGTCTTTTGACTAGAAAGAAAAATGCTATGAGGACAGGTATGGCTTGGGGTGATGGGAAAGAAATATTTTTGATCAGAAAGCAAACCACAACTGTGGGTAAAGGCAGGCCTAGCTTTTTGATTTAGGAGCTATCTACAATTGTTTTATGAGTTCCTGAAAAAGATCTATTCTGCCAAAAATAACTTCACTTTGTAAGAGAATGCCAGAAAGTCCACATTTTTTAGTTCAGTGACTAAAGCACCTGTTAATTTGCAAGGATGCAGGTATCCAATCCTTCTTCAAAGGTAAAAATGGCCATCAAATCTAGTGACTCTTGACCCTTTGGGAGTATGGAGTCCTTTGAGAACTGGATGCATTCCACACTTCAGACAAATGCACACATGCACACTATGAGCTAGACTTCTTCTGTTGCAAACCACAGAAGCCAACTCTGGCTAATTTAAGCAAAAGAGGGATTTAATGGAAGAAATGGAATGGGAGAGGAAACAGCTGCTTTGGGAGCTAGAAAGCAGAAACTAATTCCTGGTGGGCACAAATTTTCTGTGTGCTGCCAGTGGAATGAATCCAACCAAACTGTGTTTTCCCCTTACTGTTAATCCCTCTCAGGTTTCCTGTAAGGCCTATCTTAGATCTCAGACCCTCCTTGGCTAAGGAGGTAGGTCTCATTGGCTGACATGCCACCAAGAGAGAATATGATACCGAGAAGAGTCATGAGGTCTTTATGCTCCTGGAAGAGGAGGAAATTATACGATACAGGCTAAAAGAATAAGTGCTCAAGAAAGAATAAATGCTAAAAAGAATACACACACATGCTCACTGAAAAGTCTGCATATCGGGTGAAGGAGATCATGAGTCTTTGTTATGCACCCCAGTTCTAAAACCTGAAGTAAAAAAGCACCCAATTAGGCTACACCCCCAAACCAATATTTGAATGCCTTCTACAACATAGCCTATTTCCTGAGACTAGACTATGCTTGTTATTAAAGGATCTGGAGTCAAAATTTGGGGAACCCAAGAGAAAAAAATATGAGAATGAAGGTACCAAGAAGAGATAAGTAAAAACAACAACAACAAAAAAGAAGCTAGGTTTAATAAAACCAAGGTTTCCCATAGGAGGGTAGCTTAGATTAATTTATCTCTATGTAAAGACTTACTTAATCCTATGCAAGTCAGAGACATTGATGCTAGGGACCTCCTGAGCAGGCACAGGACTCAGGCATTCCAATAACTGAAGGCCCAGGGCTGATAATCAAGAGAGACCTACTGTGTGCAGAATGATCCCCCTGAGTGGGCAGAGCTACAGAACTGTACCCCTGGGCTTGACTTTCCCATTCCCTAGTGTAAGCACAGAACTCAGGAGAACCTGTGCCAGGAGGAGTCTCTTCTCCGTCTCCACAGAGATGTGGCATGGATCTAGGCCAGAAATGACCTGGGGTACATACTCTGAGGACCAGCAAACTCACTGTGCTTCTCCCTAAAACCACTAGCTGAGGCACGTGATTACAGGGAGACTCGAATGTCTCTAGGGTGACTTTCCCACTTCAGACCTTAGCAACACTGCTCCTGAGCAGGTGTGCAGATGCCCTGCAGGGCCTGCTATGACTTCCCCTCCTGCCTGCTCCTCCAGAGGCACCTCCAGTCCCTCTCACTCTCACACTCTCAGCTTCAGCCTACACTGGCCTCCTTCCAACCCTCCACCCTCCTGGAGGCTCTGAGAATTTATCACACATACACGGTTCTTCCTGATGGATGTGCCCTTCCCCAACTCTGGCTAACTCAACTTCCTTCTCAGTTCCAGCTTACATTTTATTCCTCCTCAAATTTTCATGGATCCAAATTAAGTCAGACCCCCATACTGACCTCTACTGATTTTTCACAGCACTTACCATAGTGGTAAAGCGTCTGTGCGGTCACACATTACATCCCGACTCTCCGATGTGAACAACTCAGTGAGGTTGTGAAAACCACATCTGTCTCGCTCAGTGTTGTAACCCTGGTGCCAGGCCCATGTTAGGTGATCACTAAATATACGTTGAATAAATGTTGTTCAGTGTTATACAGAAGGAGGGAGCTATCAAGGATCAATAGTAGCAAAGGAATTAATTAAGTTAGTAAATTTAGAGAATGATGTATATGCTGATAAGTGTGGAGATGGAAACAGATATGAAACATGAGATGCTGGCAGAATTGTAAAATATTCACCATTCTTTCAACCTCAGGAGTGAAGGGAGCCAAGAAAGTATATGGAATGCTGCCAAAGATAGTTAAGGTTTCAGTTAAAGCTAAAAGCTCATGTAGCACTTTTGGTTGCCATAGCAACAAAATCCCCATCTTATGATAATGGTGTTATAGTATGATAAAGCAAATAGAAACAAACTAACAACTTATCCAAAATGGAGCAACAAATTGTCTCCTTATATTCACCTTTAGGGATAACCCAAAGTGGAATCTTGGGAAGGGCTGTCACCCTAGAACTAGATTTTGCATAAGAAGGTTAAACCAGGTCATGGAATCTGACAAACCAATTCCAAAATGTACATGGGAAAGCACAGAAAGCCATGATCAGGAAGATGGTTTTGAATGACAGAACAAGATATGAGACTTGCCCTATTTCCCAGTTATCTCCTAACACAATTATACTGTGGAACAAGCCACCTCAAAGCCCCAGGAGCAAAGCACAATAAGCATTTGCTTTGGCTTAGAGTCCACAACTTGGCAGTGCTCTGAGTCAAGCATGGCTTTTTTGGCTGGGCTGCTCACATGGGCAGCTGGTGGGTCGCTGAGCACTGGCTGGTCCAGGATGGTCTCGGCTTGGATCAGCTCCACTCTGCTTCATGTGTTGTCTCGTCCTTCAGCACACCAGCCTGGGTTTTTTTTTTTTTTTTTCCAAGTGGAGTCAGAGTTCCAAAAGAGGGTGTAAAAACATGCAGGGTCTTAAGGCCTAAGACCCTGGAACTGGCATGCTGTCACCTCCATTCCATTCTGTTGGCCCCAAAACAAGTAGCAAATCTAGTCCTGATTCAAAGGGCAGAGACATAGATTCACAGTTTTGGTTGAATGAGCTGCAAAGTCATATTGCTAAGGGAATGGATACAAGAAAACCATTAATTTTACCTGTCAGTGCAATTAACTTACCACACCAGAAATCAACTGATAATAAAGCAACAGTAACTAAATCAGTATGATATTGATGGAGAAATAGGTAAATAGAAGAAGAATGTGATATTATGATTTAAAAATTATTCATATGGTAATAAAATATACTAATGTAGATAGCATTGCAGATTCTCTATGAGAAAAAATGATAGACTGTTTCATAAATGGTGTTATGATAATAGGCTATCCATGAATCCCTACCTCACATCATGTGAAATCATTTCCAAGCTTTTTAAAGAACTAAATGGAAAAAACAAAATTTTAAACCTTATGAGAAAATATAGGAGAACATCTCTATTCCTTAAATATTGAGAAAATTTTCTTAAACAAGACATAGAAGTATTAACTATAATGGAAGTGTAGATACATTTGCTTATAGTCTAACTTAAAACTTCTGTGCAAAGAAACCTTCAGAAACTACAAAGAAAAGCTCCCAGTCTTCAGAAAAGCCCACAACCTTCAAATTTATAACTGCCTTGTAAATAAAGTACGAGTGTTATAAATAAAGCAAGTATTTGAGAAACAGTTCAAAGAACTTTGAAAACCCAATGAGGAAAAGATTAGAAAGTCAGTAGAAAAAATGTGCAAAGGAGCCGGGCGTGGTGGCGCACGCTTGTAATCCCAGCATTCGGGAGGCTGAGACCGGAGGATCCGGGTTCGCGGCCAGCCTCAGCTACCTAGTGAGGCACTCCGCAACTTAGTGAGACTTGGTTTCAAAATAAAGAATAAAATATAGGGCTGGGGGTATAGCTCGGAGGTAGAATGCCCCTGAGTTCAATCCCCAGTAC